>QXWJ01000005.1:0-221203 GCA_003614865.1 Arthrocladium fulminans
ACCCTAACCCTAACCCTAACCCTAACCCTAACCCTAACCCTAACCCTAACCCTAACCCTAACCCTAACCCTAACCCTAACCCTCTTTCCCTTTTTTCTTTTCTTCTCTCCTTTCCCCCCCTCCTTTTTTCTCTTTCTCATCCCTCTCCATACCCATCTACTCACTCTCCAACCCTAACCCTCAATCAACTAATCCCTAATATCCATCTACACATCCCCATTTTTACTACCTAGCCCTACTCTCCCCTCCAACGTACGGTCTTGGCATGTTATGCCATAACATGCCAAGACCCCGAAACCACTAACCGCTTTGGGTAATCCGCTAACCCGATTAGGTAACCCCAACCCATGTTATGCCATAACATGCGTCCGGACTAGAGATAGGAAAGAAACGCCCTGCAAGTTCACCCTCCGCCGGCAGCAGCAACGGCAGCAGCAACGGCAGCAGCAACGGCAGCAGCAACGGCAGCAGCAACGGCAGCAGCAACGGCAGCAGCAACAACAACGGCAACGGCAGCAGCAACGACAACGGCAACGACAACGTCAGCGGCAACGACAACGTCAGCAGCAACGTCAGCAGCAACGTCAGCAGCAACAACGTCGGCAGCGGCAGACCTCATCAGCAACGGCAACGTCAGCAGCAACGTCAGCAGCAACAACGTCGGCAGCGGCAGACCTCATCAGCAACGGCATAGACAGCGGCGTCAACAGCAACACCATCACCAACGACATCCGCCATCAACGGCGACGGCACCAGCAGCGGCATCGACAACGCCATCCACAGCAGCACCGTCACCGGCAACGAAATCCGGCATCAACAGCAGCAGCAACGGCAACGGCAGCAGCAACGGCAACGGCAGCAGCAACGTCAACGGGATCAACAGCAGCGCCGCCGTCGACAGCAACGGCAACGACAGCGGCAACGACAGCGGCAACGACAGCGGCAACGACATCCGGCATCACCAATCGCAACGACAGCGGCACCGTCGGCAGCGGCAGACGCCATCAGCAGCAGCACCGTCACCGGCAACGACATCCGGCATTAAACAGCAACGGCAACAGCAACGGGCAACGGCATCAACAGCAACTGCATCAACAGCAACGGCAACGGCAACGTCAACAGCAACGGCAACGTCAACAGCAACGTCAACAGCACCGGCAGCGTCAACAGCAACGGCAACGTCAACAGCAACGGCAGCGTCAACAGCAACGACATCAACAGCAGCGTCGTTACCGGCAACGAAATCCAGCATCAACAACAACGGCACTATCAGCAGCAACAGCAGCAACGGCAGCAGCACTGTCAGCGACAACGACATCCGGCAACGACATCCGGCATCAACGGCGACGGCAGCAGCAGCAGCGGCATCGACAACGGCATCAACAACGATGTCCGGCATCAGCAATGGCATCAACAACGACATCGGCATCAACAGCGACGGCAACAGCAGCAACGGCATCAACAGCAACGGCAACAGCAGCAAGCCGTTGTGATACCGTCCCCCGGGGGACGCCGTAACCCGACCTCATCAGCATCAACAGCGACGACATCAACAGCAACGGCAACAGCAGCAGCAACATCATCTGCGGCGGCATCAGCGGCAGCACCATCAGCAACGAGATCAACAGCAGCGCCACCGTCAACAGCAGCGCCACCGTCAACAGCAGCGCCACCGTCAACAGCAACGGCGGCAACGTTTAACGGCAGCGACATTATCAACAACAACGCCATTACCACCGTCAACGGCAGCAGCACCGTCGACAGCACCGTCAGCAGCACCGCCAGCGGCACTGTCAGCGACAACGGTATCAGCAACGGCAACATCAGCTGCAGCGGCATCAGCGGCGGCACCATCAGCAACGGGATCAACAGCAGCGTCGCCGTCGATAGCAGCGGCGGCATCGTTTAAGGGCAGCGACATTACCACCGTCAACGGCAGCAGCACCATCGACTACGCCGTCGACAACAACCACGTGGACAGCAGCACCATCAGCAACGGCGACGGCACCATTTTTCCCATTCCCATACCAAGCTTTCTCCCTCACTTCCACACCTCTCCTTCTTCATCGCCTCTCCCTTTCTTCTTAGGCCTTTCCCTTCTTTACAACATCGCCAGCAACAACCGCAGCCGGCGACCGCCATTGCACACCTTGTTCATCCGTCTGCTACAACAGCCCGTGCTCCGTGATGCCGACAGTCTCAGGGGACTCAACATCGCGGATGCCGTCCCTTAGGAATGCCATCGTCAATGCGTTCCCCAGGGACGCTGGTCCTGACTGTCCCTGACCTCTCGACCTTGCCTTCCACCACTTCAGGTCTTTGCTCAGTAACTCACTGTCCATGACCGCCATCTTGCCTTTCCTCAATTCATGTCAAGCCATTTCTGATGTTGAGATTGGTCAAAGTCTGGTATGGTCGATAAGGCATCCACGTCGGCAAGCATGAGCATATGTTCCTGAGACAAGTTGAAGTTCAGAGCCATATCGTACGAAGTGGAGGCAGAAACGGGGTCGTCACGTTGGCCAGATCGTCGCCATCCATACCTGTTGGCAGATGAAACTCTTTGCTGGATGTCATCATGTGCCTTACATGAAGATATCGCAGAGGTCAACCCAGCGCGGTCGAGTGAGTCTACCTTTCGAATGTTGGCGTGAACACCGCCCAAAAGTCTGCCACGGATCCTTGCAATTGGCGAAGCCCTTTCAACCGGAACGCTGCAGCATTGTATCCTCTACTGACCATGTGTTGAGGATCATGTCGATCAGGCCTTTGCGGACGCAGAACACCGCCAACGGCAATCAGGAGTGCCGCGGCCGAACAAGCAAAATCCGGGAGAAAGCTGCCTTCGCCGCGAGCAGTCAGCATCCGATCACACAAGATGTTTTGGACATACTGAGCATATTGTGTTTGCTGGGCGCCCACAGCGTGCGCAACGTCTTCGTGCTGATTCGACGGAGGTGAGCAGAAGATCATGGAAAAGTGGAGGATGCTCGGCTGAGCACTTGGCTGTCTGTGAGCAGCTTTTTTCTTGTGGCAGTGCCAACAAAGAACGGCCTGATGTTCAGGGTGATGCACTGAAATGCGTTGGTGGAAAAGGCCAGCGTGGAGAGCGGAGCGGCCTACGTGGTGACGTACCAACCTCAGATGTACGGCGTCCTTGGAGACTGCGGCCAACGACTTTTGGATTTGGAGTCTAGTGCCTCCTCAAATCTCGCTTGCCACATATGCCATGTTTTCCAACACGGAGTGTGTCGTAGAAAGGTAAGATCTTTCCGCTGTAGGGCTCTGCCGATGGACATCAGCAGCGACGCTGTTTGTTTGGGGAGATTTAGTCATGCCTGTGAGAATATTGGAGAACAGGCGAGAGTTTCATGTGTAAATGCAATATGATAGCTCTCGGAGAGCTCGTTTGAAGAAGCCAAAGTGTGTTCTTGACGAAACGGTCGCTGACGGCCGGCGGTGCAACAACTGCGGATGCAATGGTACGAGATATGTGCATCGTTCCGACATTGGCTGACCAAGCTGGCTTCCCCTGAGATTAGGGTGACTGCTGGTTGATGCTCAGGCCTGACCAATCTGCGTTTCCCGGATGTCGGCGCGGCTTTCCAATCTGGAACTTGGAGAAGCATAGTGTGAGTAGGCAATCTGCCTCATATCCAAACAACAGAAATAGAGAGACATCAAAGCGAGGACTTCAACCCCACAATGGACTCCTTGTACAAGACCGTCGCCTCGGGCAGGACGGACGGTGCTGCACAGAAATAGTGGGAACCCAAAAGACGAGAGGAGGGCGCACCCACATTCAATAAACCGGTGCCAGAGGCCATGATCAGCAGATACTGTGTGTACCACATGCGATGTGTAGTAACCTTTTCAGCGGCATTGTCGTAAAACTCGGTCATGTGTTGCATGAATTCCTCTTCGTCAGACTGGCTGAACAGGCCATCCAAGTGGAACTTCATCGTGTTCATGAGATAGACTGCATGTTCCATGGAAGGCAAATTGGAAAATCCGGCATCTCTTCTGCACCGATTCGGTTCCAAGATATACTGTATGCATCGCCATCCAGGATGAAACGGACATCGCTTGTTCGGCCGCATTGGGGAACCATGACCTGATCATGGACTCTGCACGTATACTGAACGATGTCGGTGAGGCGACTCCGAGACACACTACCTCATTTGAGCGTCAGCTGTTGACATCTATTTAGGGATGCAACTTACACCAGCGGCACTGCTTGTTGGGTCTGTTTTCCTGGAACATGGATGGTCCCTCAATAGCAGCGGCGCTTGGGTGAAGCGAAGGTAATTTGGGCTCATGGTTGGCACTCGGTAGGCTCGGGCCTGCGGTTTCGAAATTCGGAATCTCTCGACTGCTAGCCGCAGGTCCAGTTGAGACATCCGTCGATGGGTTCACATTTCTGTTCGTAAGGTCTTAATCTGATATGTGATTTGAGTCCCATCAAGTAAACACGACCTACTCCCCAGAACCTCCATTCCTTTTGTCTTTGCCATCATCGTAGACGCATTCTCTTGATTGTCGTGAGCATCGAATGCAAGGTCGCGTTCCGGAACATTTGAGCTTGCTTTGCTGGCACCTTGGAAGACATCCAGTAAGAGTTGCATCTCTGTGAAGGAAACAGGCACGGGACTTACATAGCACTAACTCGCTTACAGCTCGGCCTTGACGCCTTGTTCTCGAGCATTTGAGGTCGGTATCTCAAGAATAGTAGGATGGTTGTGTTGTCGAAGGGTACGACAAGCTGCCTGACCGACTCGCTCATGGAAGTTATGGCAATCCTTTCGGCAGCTTTGGCGTCCGGCCGTGGCATGGCGGCTGAGCAGTTTGGTCTCAAGCCTGATCAACATTGATTGGGACATGGTAACCTTTTCAACAAGTGGCCATGCTGGAAAGCAAAGTGAGGTGGTGGTGGCGGCCAGAATGTGACGCATCATCACACAGTGCGAAAGCTCGAGGACAAATCGAAGAGCTCATTTCGTCCAAGCCATTCAAAAGCCACACTCTCTGCAGAATGTTCTGCGCCGCCAGAGTATGTCTTTGGCGGTGACTTCTTCAACTTCCTTCCAATCCACTAAAGACATCGATGGAATGAATGCTCCTCACCCACGGTCCACCTGGACAAAATCGATGTGCCAAACAGGGCCAGAAAAATAGGAATCGAGATGTATAAAGTCACAAAGGTGGCAGTATCCCGCTGTCCAGGGAAGAAGGAGGGGAGTCCGCTGATCAGGGTGATCACGATCATAGCAGCGAGAGCAAAGTTCTGTATGGCTGCAGAGAGCTTTTTTGAAAGGTAGACGATCGCCAATGTTGTTGAAAAGAACAGCTTTCCTCCATCGCTAATGCTTCTTGTTAGCTCACTTTATGGGAAGAAAGGGTCTTCTCTTACTAGATATGTGAAGAGAACAACTGCACAGTTGATGAAGCCACTGATTGAGATAATGCTGGCCATGCTGAGGGCAGGCAAGGTTGATATGCATGTGCGCCAGAATCTTAGCTCAGGAGCGCTCAGAATTCTGTGTTGTTTTTTGGGAAGACTGCACACATTCTTACAAAGCTAGTCAACCAATTGAAGACATTTGAACCACCGGAAGAGACGTTTAGATAAGCAAGGAGACACAGCGACCACGTCGCCAGCACGACAGGATATGGACCCCCATATCCATGACACGGTGCAAAAATATCTTGGATGCATCCCCATCGCATGCGAGGCCATACAGCATACGAGAACCGGCGCATACCATTGAATTGCCAGCGGACCAAGCCGATGTCAGGATGACGGCATTGATAATGTGATTGAGAACCGGGTTCCCGTCATTCTGGATGCCAATAGCAAAAGGGCTGGCCGAAGCATTGTATGAACTCATAGACGTGGATTGTCCCACGGGACAATAACTCCAATGACGAGGACGCCCAAGACATAGAACGCGAGCAGTCGATAGATGATGTATCGGCACGTCGCTTTCGGGATGTTCCTGCGCGGAGCTTGGCACTCTCCTGCAGTGGTCGTGATGAGCTCCGGGAATAGGATGTAGGAGAAACCAGACTTGATCACTGCACTCCAGCAGGCCAGGAGTTTGCCAGTGTCACCATGAACCAAGAACGGGTGGAAAGCACCAAGATGGTTCCAGTACCTGAAACCTAGGCGATCGTGGTTGGGGGCTGCCACCAAAGAAAGGACCATTCCCAAGAGGATCAAGCCGATGATGGCGACCACCGTGATGGAACAGAATCCGAACTCAGCCTCGCCAAAGATTGCGACGGCGATGATGTTCAAGACTAGGATTACTGTGTCATCTCGAGTAAGCAGGAATCTTCTGCAGCCCCGGCGAACACGTACCAACAAGAATCATGGTTATCCATACGACGGGGATGAACTTTGGTGATCCAGTGCTCCATCAGGACTGCAGATGCAGCGACTTCGGCACCTGGTATCATAGCATATGCATACCAGTAGTTCCAGCCTGCATAGAAACATGAGCATGAGTCCGGTGTACAGAAGAGCAGTGACAACTTAACCGTCGCGAACGCCAGGCTTGGTTCCACGAACTTTCAGCCAGATATGGTACGGCCAGTGCTCAAACGGGCATGTAGGAAGTCACTTCGCCAAGATCATGACGATCCAGACCAGAAGCGGCATGAACAAATCGCCAAACAGCGGTGCAGTTGTGCATGTTGTCAGACCCACTTCTCTTGTGCAGTCATACGGTGAGGAAGGTACCTGGTCCATTCTGCACGACACTCGATCCCGAGCCCACGAAGAGGCCTGTGCCGATGATGCCACCTGAGAGGCCTGGTTAGTGTTTGCGAGACCAAACATGGGCAGAGGGGCAGAGGGGCAGAGGGGCAGAGGGGCAGAGGGGCAGAGGGGCAGAGATGACAGAGGTGGTGTATGCATACCAAGTGCAATCAGCTGCACAAGTCGGCTTTGAGGTCTCTGTGTGTGCCATCTTTCAATTCGACTTCTTCGACTGAGCAGACCGAAATTGTGGCTTCGAGGTCGGGGGCTGGACAAACAATCTTCTTGACCTCCTGCGCCTGTTTCTCTTCCATGCTGTAATCTGGTGACTGACGACACATTTGGCTGAGCGAAACCATGCACAAAAACACAAGCACAAGCACAAAATTTCCACCACAACCTGAGAAGCATCATGTTGACTCAGGTCAGCCATATATATGCTGGGCCCTGTGCGGTAGTCATTGTCGACTGAACATGTCGGACGGTTAGAGCTTGGCAAGGTGCTTCGTCTGGCATACCCGTCGTCGAAAAGGTTGCCGCTAATACTGTCCTACGTTGTTTCAGCCAGAGATCGTCGTGGTGTTCGAGACTGGCCCGAGGACGTGGAGTCCTGAAAGTTTGATATACGAGATACCTGCGCACTGGTCAATAGAACGCCAAAGTTCGGCAGCAGCACCAGCGCTGACATCGGCTCTAGCAAACCACTGGAGAACAATCAGACAGAGCAGTGCCGAATATGGTGGCAAGGTCGGCAAGTCATGCCGAGTCAAATTAACGATGTTTGGAGTCTGCGCTCTTGACATCAGGTTTGGATCATACTTGTGACTTTGGGAGGGCAATCGCCCCCTGTCCGTGCCGATGTGTATCGGAGGTGCAGTCTACTGTTGATCTCCAGCCAGGACAACGCGTGAGATCGTACCTATGGGCTTTTGGTGCCGTAATGAAATGTCATAGGTCAGAACACCCGAATCCGAATCGGGCGAGATGGCTGGCTGGCAAACCAAAATTGCGAATCAACCTATGAATGAGGAGTACAACATCTATGATGTCAAAATCCATAGCTTTGCGCAACTAGGACCATGAAGGCTACGCGGAGCATTTCGGTTGTTAGATGCCATGCCAAAGGTGAGGTTGGCGATGGGATCATTGGAGAGGTCCTGGACGTCTCGGGGAAGACCATGGTAGTGTAAGAATGTGCGCGGTCTCTCTCCAAAAAGAACACAGAATTCTGAGCTCAAGAGAGCTCAGATTCCGGCGCACATACATATCAACCTTTGTCTGCTCTTCGGCATGACAGTTAGACAAACTCGTCTTCTTTCTGGCCAATAGGACAATGTGCGGCAGCTGCTAATGAATAAGCCCCAGGGCCGATCATCAATGAACACAAAGTTACTTCTTCCGCCATGTAACCCAGCAGCGGACGCCGGATTTTTGATCATGGAAAGTGAAGAATGTGCTCCAATGTCGGGATCCAATACGACCCGCGTGGCTACAGTTCTTCTCGAAACCGGTGTGGTTCCCATTTACGAGCCTATGACAGAAATGCTCCGGGACAACGCGGCTGGCTTGGTGGGCATAAAGGCAGAATGCGAGGCAGGGAAAATGTAAAGCGGTGGCATTTGACAATGTGCCTTCATTCGTCGCCGCTCTCGATCTCCGAGTCAAAGCTCCTGGCCTGGGGTGGTATCGGCTGACGTGGCTTGGGGAGGAATGTGGTACGCTCTTGTGGACGCAGCATCTATCGGCGTAAAAGTCGAGAGCAAGCACGGCCCAAAGCTTGTCGAACTGGGTCAGCGGATCAAGGAAGCGATTCAGGCTTAATCGTAGCCCCTGTGGCACAGGGACTTTGGCGCGAATGGCAGTATTGGCACGCTCAGGGACAACTCAAGGTTGGGGAGACATTCCGAAACCAAAGGATCTGTAAGAATGTGCGCGATCTCTCCAAAAAGAATACAGAATTCTGAGCTCTCTTGAGCTCAGATTCCGGCGCAAATACATATCAACCTTTTGTCTGCTCTTCGGCATGACAGGATCATAGGGACAGACTTCGTCATCCATATTCGAGGTCTACCAAGGCTGGGGAATATGACGCAATCCTCCCCACAGTCAGGGCAAGGGCATGGATTACAATCCACAGGCAAATGGGTTTTGGACCCTACCGACCCGTTCCCGAATGGCTTTCGGGTTGGTGACCAATGGCATGGATCTGGCAAATCCGAAGAGACGGCCAATCTCCTAGAGACCTCCTCTGACAACTCTCACCACTATAGCAATGTAGTCGATACAAGAAACTGATCATTTTTGAGCTTCTCGGATTCGTGCGTGGCTTTGTGGATACGACATGCCGCTGGACGTCGAGGATATGCCGTGGTTGTCTCCACACGATAGAACGTCTCTCAGATCCTGCAAGAACGTCGACATCGACTCTTGTACGGAGGAGTCAAAAGCTTTCCTAACTTATCGCGGTAATCCACAACAGCAAAATCACAAGTGACAACCATCCATTACTTCACTTCATCTGTCCCTCCCACTGCTCATCAAAGCGGAGAACAGACTAAACTCGGCCAATACGCCGCCCCTTTTCGGCCTCCGTCTCAATGGGTTGCTCCACATTGGTACTGGTCCATGAAATCCGATATCCATGGCGAAGATACCACGACATTGCTCTTCACCCAAGTTTCTAAGAGGGCAGAAATCACCTGCTACACACAGTGATGGCTCAAGCTGCATTTTATCTCAGCCATAGAGGACTCGGTCAAGATGAGATGTAGAGGGCTCGGTCAAGAGATGTAGAGGACTCGGCCAAGATGAGATGTAGAGGGCTCGATCAAGATGAGATGTAGGGGGCTCGGTCAAGCTGAAATGTAGAGGACTCGGTCAAGCTGAGATGTAGAGGGCTCGGTCAAGCTGAGATGTAGAGGACTCCGTCAAGAGGAGATGTGGAGGGCTCGGTCAAGAGATGTAGAGGACTCGGCCAAGATGAGATGTAGAGGACTCGGCCAAGATGAGATGTAGAGGACTCGGTCAAGCTGAGATGTAGAGGACTCGGTCAAGATGAGATGTAGAGACTCGGTCAAGAGATGTAGAGGACTCGGCCAAGATGAGATGTAGAGGACTCGGTCAAGATGAGATGTAGAGACTCGGTCAAGATGAAATGTTTGTATGGGGACAAAACTCTATTCGTCATCTATGGCCGCACCGACTTTGGCGTCTATTGCCGTCCTCATGCTTTTATATCCGCCGACACCGTATCTTGTACGGCAACACTCCCCATCTTCCCACTAGAGACACTATGGCGCTGCTCGGCAATCACATCAGCGGGAATGCGGTCTGGTGTTGTATTCACCAGCATGATCATTGGGAAGAAAGCGACTCCAAGCAGGGCAAATGTCACGCAGCTAGATGGTCTGTTAGTTGATGACCTGGACGAGGGAAGCAAAGGGGGAGGATGGAACATACAATCCAATAAGGGGGTCGCTCGTCGTCTGAGTATTCATGCCGTAGGCGATGGCTTGACCAATGGCTTCGATGCATCTAAACGCAGCACCGTTTCGAACATTTTCTGTTGGGCCATTAGCATGCCAGTCCTTGCTCATCCCCATGGAAATGCTCACCCTGCGCATCCGTCGCAAAAGATGACAAAAGCCAATACATGTACGACTGTGACAACGGACCCGTCGTCTGGACAAAGAAGTAAGGCAAAAAGGCCGAAGCGTAGAGTCGTTCGTCCCAGTCAATGTGGCCAGGATTATGGCGATTGAACTTGACCTGCATGATAATCGACCAGATGTAGACGCCAATGTTGAGGATGACGACCGTGTAAAGACCGACTTGGGCGCGGCGGCGTTGACTGAGGTGTCTCGTGTCGAGAATAAAGCCGAGACCGAAGCAGCCGACGCTGTGGGAGGCAAAGTGAGTGGATGCGGCCAGGAGACAAACAAGGGTTCGGACTTACATGCAGAAGAAAGGCGAGATCAGGGAGGACAGGGCTCGGGCGCGGACGGAGAAGTAGATGCCGAGGTAGGTCGACCAGGTGCCGCTGTCTTGGTCAGTGTCTGGTCGCTCTTCAAACTTGAGCACGAGACTGGCGAGGTGTCTTACCTGTAGAAAAATGACCAGAGGGCCCACAGGGCAGAAAGGACAATGAGCTTCGAGGTCATGGTCTTCGCAATGCGTCGAATCTCTTGCTTGGTGGAAAGAGTCTCCGAGGTGACGATTCGTGTGCCATCCGATCGGACAACGCGTTCAAAGGGAGTGATCAAAAAGGCAAATGGCAGACTGAAAGACGGAGATTAGGACCGGGTGCTGGGCTCTCCAGGTGGTTGGATGTACTCACGCAATGCACTCGATGATCAAAAAGGCAATGTAGGTGTCGGGTGTCACGCCGCCACTGACGCCTTTCTCGTGGTTCTTGGACAGGCTGTTAATCGTCAGTCAAAGTCCATGGCAAGCATTGCGGAGCCGTGGAAACTCACTTGATCGCACCTCCAACCAGCTGTCCCAGATTTCTCGACACAATCCACAGAGCCAGATACTTTCCACGAGCACCAGAAGGCGCAAGCGTCATGATGGCGCCGGCTTCAGCGACGTACCAGCAGCCGGTACCAATACCACCGATGGCACCGCTGAGAATGAGATACTGAACCTTGGTCAGCACATGGACCGGCGGGAAAGGGTGCGACTTCACTCACCCATTGGTTTCCAAACTTGCTGTTGCAGTAGTATGCGGAGCCTTGGATGGGGAAGGACATGGAGCCGATGACCAGAGCCCACTTGACACCGATCTTGTTCACGATGGGACCTCCCATACAGCAGGCTGGGGGGCAGATGTTAGCGCATGGAAAGGGTGCCGATGGAGGCTGCCGGAACACATACTGAAAGCCAGCATGGCATATCTGATGGCGGTCGAAATGTTGGACACCTGAGGAGTGGCAAGACCACCACCACCGAGGCCTGGAGATGATTAGTTGGACCATGATAACCTGGAGGGTGTGGCACTCACCAGCAATCGCGTCCGACATGGCTGGTCCACAAAACGCCTGGACGCTCAGGAGCATCATCTGCGTCAAACTGTGCTGCCATACCCGCTTCCACAACGGAACAGTCGACCTGTACTGCTCCATGTCGACCATGCCCCCGGATTGGGCACTTGGTGTTGGATGAAGCTCATTGTGCAGATCAGGAGCGGCGGTCTTCGAGTCGGCCATCGTGAAAAGGTCGTACGATCACAACACGTTACTGCGTGCGAGCTGGAAAATTCTGCTCGAGTTGACCCAGAGAAAGATGTCGCGCGAGGAGTGTATTTATGCACATGGCACTGGGTCAGAAGATATAGGCTGAATGAACGCTAGGTCTATCATCGGAGGACCTCGTGGGTGGACCTTCTCCATGTTTCGCCCGGTCAAAGGCCAGCCCGTTCCCTTTGGGGTGGAAGGTCCTGCCAAGGTTTCTGATTGGTCGATTTGCAAGTGGGCCCTGAAAAACAAATGAAGGTCCACGCGAAAAAAAAGTGCCGATCCCTTGCCCCCGCAATTTTTTTTGCGGCATGTTCTACCCGAGTCGCATGTTGGCATATTTCTCATGATGCCGCCTGGTGTCTGGCCTTGGAGACGGAAAACTTTGGGTCAACGGGCGTCGGCGTAGTGGGAAAACGTGGCTCTTGTCCTTGAAATCCATGTGGCAAAAATCGGCAACGCTGTGATAGACTTGCCCGATATCGCCTACGGCGGTACCCACAGTCCCAGCACTTCGGATGATGTGCCGTGATTGGGTGCTCTGGATCCTCTTGGATTTGGTTTCCTTGAGCCTCAAGAAGGCATGCTCTTCGAGCGTCTCCCTTTCAGTCTGCATCTACACCTTCCTTTCCTTCAGAGCTCATGTTACCTGTCGCAGGAACTCACAACATGGCAAAATCGCGCGCAAACACAAAGATCGTCATTGTCGGCGGAGGCGGCACGATGGGTTCGTCAACCGCACTGCACGTGATACGATCCGGATACACGCCCTCAAACATTACGGTCCTCGATGTTTATCCAATCCCGTCGGCACAATCTGCCGGGCACGACCTCAACAAGATCATGAGCATCCGATTACGCAACAAGCCTGATTTGCAACTTTCACTGGAGGCGCTCGAAATGTGGAAAAATGACCAGCTATTGAAGCCATTCTTCCACAACGTAGGCATGGTGCGTCAGCAGCTTCGACCATTGAGATGCAACAGCGTCCATACTGATGCACCGTTAGCTCGACTGCTCGTCGTCGGAAGAGGGCATTGTGAACCTTCGACGGAAATACCAGTCGCTCATGGACGCGAATGTCGGACTGGAGAAGACGAATATCTGGCTAGATGGCGAAGATGAGATTCTGGCGAGAATGCCATGCTTCACACGGGAACAAGTCAAGGTGAGTGCGCTCATGGTCAAGCTCAGGGCGAGAGACTGACAACAGGGGCGGGTACTAGGGGTGGAAAGGCTTGTTTTGCGGAGAAGGAGGCTGGCTGGCTGCAGCCAAGGCTATCAATGCCATAGGACAGTTTTTACAAGACCAAGGCGTCAAGTTCGGGTTTGGCAGGTATGTGGCGGCGAAATCGGAGGTGTTCACTCCACCTGACGAGAAATGGCAGTGCCGGAACTTTCAAGCGCCCTCTGTTCGCCGCTGATGGAACGACATGCACTGGTGTTGAGACAGTAGATGGAACGAAATATTACGCTGACAAGGTGGTATTGGCTACTGGCGCTTGGAGTCCGACATTGGTGGATTTGGAGGACCAGTGTGTTTCGAAAGTAAGTGCAGGACATTTCTGTTGCTTGCAAGCCCACTTTCGAATCTGACGCTGATTGAATGATGACTCAAGGCTTGGGTTTTCGCTCATATCCAACTCACACCCCAAGAAGTGGCCAGGTACAAAGACGTACCCGTGGTATACGACGGCGAATACGGCTTCTTCTTCGAGCCCAACGAGTAAGCAGTGACTCTCAGTGCGAACGGGACATGCTAAGTATCCTTCTGCAGGCATGGAATCATCAAGGTGTGCGACGAGTTTCCCGGTTTCTCTCGCTTCAAGCAACATCAGCCTTATGGCGCCGCCTCTCCCAAGCTCATCTCCGTTCCTCGATCACACGCCAAGCATCCCACAGATACCTATCCAGATTCATCCGAAGCAAGCATTCGAAGAGCGATCGCGAGATTCATGCCGCGCTTCAAGGACAAGGAGCTTCTCAACCGAGCCATGTGCTGGTGTACAGACACTGCCGATGCCAACTTATTGATCTGCGAGCATCCGAGGTGGAAGAACTTTATCTTGGCCACAGGAGACAGCGGGTAAGTGCACGAGGATGCCATGAAGATGTCCACAGCGGCCTTGCTAACTCCGCTTCAGCCACACTTTCAAGCTTTTGCCAAACATTGGCAAGCACGTTGTTGAACTGATAGAAGGATCTCTGCCACAAGACCTGGCCGATGCATGGAGATGGAGACCAGGCGGCGACGCCCTCAAGTCTAGACGCAGTGGCCCAGCAAAGGATCTTGCCGACATGCAGGGCTGGAGGCATGATGCCAAGCTATGATGCGGCATTCATTGTGCGATACCATATCGAAGCGAGTCTTTAGCTCAGCGGCCATCACGATTCACGCAGCATTTGTACATCAAAAGATAGACTATTCATCCAGCGCAAGCGACTTTTTATGAGTGCAATAGCTGAGATACTAAACTGGGCGGTCACAGGGGTAAGGAGGGATGGCCACAGGCCTGGTAGTGTGGAGATTTGACGCCGGCCACCAACCAATAATCGAGCGAGTCAATTCATTGCTGGTCTTGCCTTGCCTTGCCTTGCCTTGCCTTGCCTTGCCATGCCTTGCCATGCTGTCATCGATGAGCATGCACACAAGGTCCTGGTGGTGCAGGCTGATTCACAACCTGTGGCTTGGAGATCGCAAAACCTGGCAACCATAGCCAAAAAGTGCGTCCAAGGCTTCACATATCTGTGGTCCACTGCGTCGGGCGATCTGTTGCCTCTTCTATCGTCTCCCTTGCTGGACAAGGGTTCCCGTCCCTAATGGACTGCTCCCTCTCACCCACAGCACTCACACCAGCATACATCGCACTAGAGCCTCAAAAACAGCTCAGTCTGCAGATCTGCATTCTTCACTCGACGATGGCTACTCCCAACAAAGGAGAACGCCGAGCACAACCGTTGCAGTGCCAACAAGACACGATCCTGGACATACCACATCGCACAGCATTTGTCGTTTCATTCATCATCAATCTACCTTGCTCGTAAGCAGCTCTCCTGCCCTCAATCCACATGCCCATCCCCGCCATCCCGTGAATTGACGCAAAAGCTGCCGATGATAAAGTAGATAACTCCAGCTCAGAGACACTACGCAGATGCACGCTTTCCTTCACAAGAGCAACTGGACGCCTCACCAGATGAAGCCAATACCAACCGTTCACACAATATCATTATTTCCTAGATGGGAGACTGCCTGACGACTAGGAAGTGATGGACAATGTAAATCATTCGGAGACCTTACATGCTGACAGAGAACTTCCTTCAACAGATAGCCTCCGCATCCTCACTCAAACAACATTGTGGAGCGCTCCTAGTGTACACCGTCAGGTTTCTCAAAGTCACGACGTGCACCAGCAGCAATAGCATCATCAATAAGAACTCCAAGAGCCAACATCGCCATCCCCTTGGCGCTCGCTATTGTCTCGGCGTGCGCTTCATTCGTGGCGGCGGCGTCAGCGAATCTCGGATTATGCATGGCAGTGTCCGGTGGCGTCGGAATCGCAAACGTTCCGTGAAAACTAGGAACGATGTGTGATACATTGCCCATGTCTGTCGAGGCCGGCGACGTCTCGTCGACGGTGACAATTATCTTCTTGCCCAAACAGTCCATTTCCTTGGCGTATGTCTCGCAGAGAGTGTCGTTCGCTCGCATGTTGAAATACGTCGGAGATCTAGACCAATATGTAAGCAAAGCTTTCCAACAGATATATGGGATTCCATGAGAACGAACGAGGTAAAGTTAACTGTGCAACCTGTTGCCAGCGCACCAGCTTCTATGCATCTTTTGACTCGCTCCAGAAGACGGTCCGCTCCAGCGATGGTCGGGCTCCGCACGCCCCAGCTCATCCGCGCGTACTCAGTGACGACGTTGCTCACTGTGCCACCGGCTTCGAAAATCGAATGAATTCTATCGTCTGGATGGATTTGCTGCCGGAGGAGAGCCGCATTCTGGTAGGCTGCCACAGCCGCATCCAGAGCGTTTATTCCATTCCAAGGCTCTGCTGCGGCGTGGGCCGTTTTCCCACGAAATTCGGCGCGGAATTTGTGGGATGCCAGGGATTTGAATCCCGCCAGTCCCGAGAACTCGGGGCCTTTGCTGCTCAGGAACTGCTTGGAGAGTGGATGCAACATCATAGCAGCCGCGACATCTTCCTGGGGATCAAACGCTCCCGCGTCAATAAGCTTGACCTTCCCGCCGGCTCCCTCTTCAGCGGGTGTGCCCAAGATGCGGAGGCGGCCTGGAATGCCAAGCTTCTTCATCGCATGCGCTGCCCCAAGAAAAGCGCCCATCGATGCTGTTGCGATGAGATTGTGACCACACGCGTGGCCAATTTCCGGAAGAGCGTCGTACTCGGCGCAGATAACCACCTGACGTCCGCCTTCTCCAATGGTCGCCTCGAAACTCGTCTCCAGGCCATAAGCACTTCGCTTCACGACGAAGCCCTGGCTTTCTAGGAAAGTGGTAAGAGCATCGTGGGCAAAGAACTCCTTGAATGCCGTCTCCGGCTTGCCATGGAGGGCTTTGTTGACCTTTTCGTGGAGCTCAGGGCTAATCTCGTCAATACGAGAGTTGACGAGCTCTCGAGTCTGCTCCATGTTGACAGAAGTTCCTTGCATCTTTGCGTCTCTTGTGTATGGATTGAAGTCTAATGCGTTGTAGAGTTGTCGATTGCCAAAATACAGTCTTCCTCGGCACGTCGATCATTTTTCCGCCTGTACGAACCCCGCAATTGAGCATCGTAACGTAACACAAAACATGCCGCCTAATGGTTTATCGATATGTGTCGGTTATCATGTTAGAGCCCAAAGAAGGACATGAAATTTGAAGACGCCGTAGAGTGGCAAGCACCTTCTTGGAAGCTGGAGTAGAAGCACAGACGAGCACCACCACACCAGTTGTGGATGAAGAAAAAGGCAACAATAAGCTCAGTTAGGACTTTGGCAACCGCGAGAGAGAACTATTGAGCGATTCAAGCTCTGGGAATGAAGTGGAGGTGACCGATCTGCTTCCTCGAGATGTCACAGCTGCTGCTTTACTGCTACACAACATGGATTTTGCAGCCTCCCTCTGCTAGCCCTGATATTACTACAGCGAGGCAACAGCCAGTAAGACAGAATCAGCAGTCATGTCGGAGGCAGGTTTCAATCACCCGCATACTTTGCCGGCCCCTTTTGCTACTTCCTTTCCTTCGACAATCTCATGGTCAGCAAGCCGCAATCCGAGCATCCGACCACAATTCCACTGGCCTCAACAGCACTACCAAACCCGCAACAGGGGAGGCAAGAGGAAGGCGTAGGAGAGCACCAACGGGCTAAATACAGGATCTTGATAGATGGTGGCAGTCGGGAGATCAAGAAGGGGAAATACCTACTCTATGAAAGAGCCATCTGCATACAAGCTTTCGGCTGCAATTCTTGGCTTTGCGAATGCTTCATGCGCAGCCAACGTGTGGGCACATTTCAGAGCTTCTTGCAATCACAGTGAAACTTGGCCTGAGAAATGAAAATTTGGTGCGGGGAATCACGTGAATGGACGTCGGCTTCGGGCTTTGAGCTCCGGTGGGGTTTTTTGTGGGGGCGGATTTCGATGTTGCTCGTGCACCTGCAGCCACGTGAAATCAACTTTAAACGAATCTTCACCTTGCCGTTTTAATGGCCGCCAACGCTTGATTCATGGATCTCATGTTGCTGCCATTCTTGTCCCACCGTACTGCGCTACTGGCGTCAATATTTCCCTTCACATCTCTAGCTTTGTCGATCCTGCTTGATACGGATGATTACCCGACCTTCCTTACGTAACAATATCCACATCCCCATATCTTCATCCCAATTCCCCAAGTCCTCTCTTTCTTTGGCTGTGTCGTCGTTGAAGAGAAGACATGCCGCGTCGCAAGGCCGCCGACCGAGTTGGCTTCATCCGGCGTCGCTCGCGATCCGGCTGCAGGTAGGTTTCTGTGCCCGCTCAGTGATCCATGACAGCTCATGTTTGTCAGTGTATGCCGTTCTCGCAAAGTCAAGTGTGATGAAGCTCGGCCGCAATGTGCAAACTGCGTGTCTCGAGGCCTAGTCTGTGAATACAACCGATTCCAGCTCAAATGGGAGGCCGAATACGTGGCATGCGGTCGAGCATTCGGCAGGCAGGGAGTGTGGAGTAAAGACCAACCGCATGCAGGGCGACAACGCAAAGCTACACGCGCGTTCGACATAGGAAGCCAGGTCCAGTCTCATTACGACGCCCCGTTGATCGAGAAACATCACTTCATCAACACCTTCTCCCATGACCTGGAGCAAGATGCCGTGGAGTATCTAGACGTCGACCTTGGAGACGAAGAGTCCATCGCCAGCACACCGGGATCATCACCATTACAGCTGACAGTTTGCTCTCCTTCCGCGTCATCGCCATGCTCTTCTTCATATGAATTGGCGTCGATATCGAGCCCTCCCTCACCTTATCCGACTGTTGATGGCTTCGACCCCAGTTTGCTGGAGTACTACTTTCTCCGGCTCTGCCCGCTGACGAATCCATCAAAGCATTCCATGTCCCCTTTCGCGGAACTGATCATACCCCTCTTCGCTTCCGGCGGCCACGACTTTGCCCTGCTCTCCGTTATGGCGTTCTCGGCCCGCCATAGAAGCCTCACCGACCCCCGATGGTCTCGTGTGGCCTTGTCCTTGAAAGGAAGGGTTCTCACCACTCTGCGGGAAAGGCTCAGCTCGCCAGACGACACGTTCGAGACCATTGCAGACCCGCAGACCCCCATGGCAATGATGTTTCTTTGTCTCGATGAAATCGTCGACAATTGCGACCATCGTTGGGTCATCCACCTCAGAGCAAGTCAGGACTTGCTGTCTCGCCGGAAGCAGCTTCTTCCACCTCCACCCAACAAAGCAAATCCGGAACGCAGCCTAGTCTCCCTTGCGGAACGCTTCTTCGCATTTCAAGACGTGATCAGTCGAACGGCGTGCGGCAACTCTTCCCATTTTGGCCTGGACTACTGGCTAAGCCCCGAACGCGAAATGGATAGCGAGGACTGGATGGGCTGTAGTCCTGCGTTGGCGACGATCCTTTTCCGCACCACAGAGCTGGGACGCATGAGAAATGGACTATCAACCGACGAGTTTGAGAAGCATACGGCCTCGTTAGACGATGAACTGACCTCTCTTGATTCTGATGCTGATGATGCGTACTGTCGGCTGATGCGGGAATCTGTCAAACTGTATCACCACTGTCTGCTATGTGACGCTTCACCTACCACACCGTTGGTGGCCGAACTCGTGCGAAAGATCCTCCAAACATTACACCAGCTTGTCGTGGAAACAGACTGCATTGCCAGCGGCCTGGCTTTCCCTCTCTTCGTTGCCGCAGTCGAGCTGGACCCGTTGAATGACAGGGTGTCGGAAGAACACCTGTCTGGTAGGCGGCTTGTGCTGGAGGTGTTACGAGCCATGTCAGGATCCTGTCTTTTCAACGTGGCCAAAATTGGCGCCGTCATCCGCAAAGTCTGGGCAAACAGAGATTTGCGAGATGACTGCCGCGAGGCAAGTGCTCCCGCCAGATCAACAGGCTTACATAATGATTGGAACATCTGCGTGAGTCCCTATTGCACGAATATCAGCCTAGCTTGAGACCTTGCCTGAATCTCATGTATGTGGGACTGCTGTGGAAACCCAGTTTTGAATACTTCGCCAGGAGAGCCTTGGAAGGTTCGTCTCAATCTGAAATGGCCTGGCCGGGACGATGTTCGAAGTTGAAGACTGCAGCCGAGATACAAACAGCATTACCAATGACCACCCCTGAGCCGCCGCGGCACGAACCACATCCATACGGTGGCTACGATGACACACCCTACATTTCTGCTAGTCCGGAGGAGCTGATGAAAGCGTCATGAGCTCTTCGACGTCAGCAACGTAGAGCTGGATGACTTGATTGTGGATCCGCCAAGCTCTCGAGGACAAGCCAGCAAGGTGGGTAAATCTTCAGTTGTCTGGCTGACCCTTACTAAGACTCCTATAGGGCAAGACTCTTATAGGGCAATGATCTATTCCACGCACGTTCCAGTTCCAAACCCCCAAGCCGACTAGATGGCCACCCTTGGGGATGGAAGGGCCCACAGCCTTCGCCGACATAAAGATCGCATTCGAGAAGTTTGATGAATACCTGAAGAGGGAGCTCATGAAGAATGACTACATATCAACCCGCTCAATGCATCACCTCTCAAAGCTTGCCGCAGCCGAGTACTCTGCAGTTGTTGACCTGATCGAATGTTCGATGGTACGCCACCACCCTTGTCCAGCGGCAGGACATGTCCAGAAGAATGAACATATCCATCGCAGCGCATATCCACTACTTCAAGGGGTTGAATTCAGAGAAACTCTTCGGCAAGTTTTTCGCAGGTGCCAAGACAGATACTATCGGGACAGGCTAGAGCAGCAGCCTGATAGTGGTTCTGACGAGGTGAGGGGGGCAGACGAGGTGAGGGGCCAGACGAGGTGAAGAGGGCAGACGAGGTGAAGAGGGCAGACGAAGTGAAGAGGGCAGACGAGGTGAAGAGGGCAGACGAGGTGAAGAGGGCAGACGAGGTGAAGAGGGCAGACGAGGTGAAGAGGGCAGAAGAGGTATTGGTCTAGTTGTGGCGCCTATGACGACGGATTCAACGCTTGGAGAAAGAGAGTTCTCCTTTCCTCCATTACGGTTCGTATGAATGATAGGAGCTAGCAATCTCAGCCTTATCATTCCCACCATCCACGACAGCCATACCATCCTGATGGAGTAAGAGAATCCGGACATCTAATCATATGAACACATGCGCGATGCACAGAACAGATGCCGGCTCATGCCTTGGGAAGTACTGGAGGGATGTACAGCGTACGACAGGAATGACTTGAGCAGCCAAGCGTGAGTGCTGAGCGAGCAAACAGATATCAGCATTGGTTTGCCCAAAAGTTCTAGGGTCAGAGGCAAGGCAGGCAACTTGGCTTATACACACATTTCCACCTGCAGTCAAGGATGGAACTTGATATCTCACCTTTAAATGACTGGATAAATTAATGGAGGCGAGCCAGACTGCAGGGAATATCCACGGCTTATGAATTTCATGCTTTACATGTGTGTAGAGGCAGTGGAATTCCATTCATCCGTCTAGTCTATGTATTTTTCCAAATCTAACGCTTTCACCCCTACAACAGCGCCACCTTTTGTCATCAAATCTTTTCCTATCCAGCCAGCTCAGAAGAGTCTCCTCCTCAACTCTCTGACCATCTCTTTATGGCTTGAATTCAGGCGCTCTACGGCTCCTTGATTTTCAACCGCGCGACGTACCAGATAGTTCAGGCATTCCTTAATCGATCCCCAACTCAAACATTTAAAAACCTGGGCGCAAGGTTGTGCAGTTTGTTCTTCTGCGCATTTCTGTAGCAGCTCATAAGATATGTCGTCTGCCATGCCCTGTAACTGACCGAACTTGATAGGTGCGGGAAGTCTACCTTCCCTGGAGAGGTCGATTGCTGTGTCATATGCCTTCCTGATTGATTCACTATTGTGACCAGCTAGAAACAATCTGACGGGAGGAAAGTCTTCCTTGTCAAATCCTGGCCATGTCTCCGTCATGATATCCTGTGCTATGCCATTATAACATGCATCAGTCTCCGCTTTGGCATCGTGAATCAAATGCCTGTGCTCGCTAGCAATGTATGCGCCTCGGACCAACTTGATGCCCAGCGCCCATTTCTCCTTCTGTGCAAGATGAAGTTGCCATTCGACGTTACTCCTGGCCGACTTCAAGTATGCTTGAACGGTGTTGAGAACGAGGACTTGTCCATCAGTGTTGTATTTGCGCATGAAGTCGATGGCAACATGATCGATGGCTGGATGATACTTTCGTTCTTCAGCATCAATCCATAAATATTTCCCTTGTGCTTTTGCTCGTCGACAGACATCATCTAGGGCCTCCATGAAGTCCGCCCGCAGTGGTCTGCCTGCAGCCATGTCCGCGGAAATTGACATATCAGCACCCGTCAGTCTGAGAAGAGCCATGGTTAGGACAACGATTCGCAAGCAGAACTCAGATGTAGTAAACTCACTTGATGCCAACATAATCACCCTTGCCGACAGCTTCCAACGTCTCAAGATTACCATCACGCCAAACTTTGACGTTCTTGACGATCGAATTTTCTCCCACTTCAATGTGAGACGAGGCTGACTCTTCCGCGCCCACTGTAATTTCTCTAGCATAGCACAAGATTACCCCAGTATATCCCATTTCCTTTATACCTTCTATCGTCCTCTGTACCTCAGCTGTGTTTCTCCCTGCACAAAATTGTTTGTAGATCAGTGGGTAAATGATTGCTCGCAGAAAGACGTTCCGATCCGCATCTAGGAGCACTGATCGCGAGTTGGCCACCTTTTCCATCAATTTGAGACATGGTTTGAAGAGCCACTGCCGCTTGAAAATCGCCCCTAAGATTACCGAGCGCAATAACGTAGGCGTTGACAGTCGAGAGAAGGCAACTTTGGGCGGAGCAGGAATTTGAGTATTGTTCTTGACAGGAAATGCACCGCCGGAAGAATGAGGTCTCTTCTGTATTAACAACGTAATGCCATTTATGCTACGGGTGATGGGTGAAGGTCTCATGCATTGCATGGTGCGCAACGGCATTTCGACAAGCATTGCGAGTGACTGTGCTTTGTGCTTCCTACTTGCATTACCGGGACCTTGCAGTCTTTATCAATCTGGCATGATATTTGAACTTGTCATACCAATGATATACCTACTGGGGAAGCTGGTGCAGAGGACGGGAAATATGACGGACATCGGCGTGGGCAAAGGCAATGATCGATGGACTGAGAGTGGCATGCGTGTCTGTCATGTGAGAATTCCAGATTCACCAGTGTTCCATGAAAATACTGGCCGACTGGCTCTGGTCGAATCGGGTTTGCTACAACACTTCGGCTGCGGAGAAGCCAGGAGGTCAGTCGGGATGCCGACAATTTGGCGCGAGTGTCAAAGATGCACGCAGAAGTTCTCCCATGCAATGGCATTGTTGGAGCAGTGTCCACGCTGGTCTCTGCATTATTCTATTTTCTTACTAATGGAGCTCTTTGTCATTGCATTTGCGAGCAGACTTTGCGTATTTGTTGGCCTTGAAGGAGGAAAACGCACAGATGTTTCAGCATGTTAGAGTATCAAAATCCCACAAATTTATTTCAATGAATACAAACGCCACAAGCGACTCCAAGAATCAACATGCGTTGCCAGTAATAGTCGGACCATTTGGAACACTTCGAAATAGGCCCTCAAACCTCATTTGATGGGTATTGAAAATCTTCCAGAGTCCCAAAGTCTTCCTTGATTGTGCGAGCACTCACAAATCGCTGCAAGTGAGCCATTGTGCCTGTTTTATCGTTGGTGCCACTATCTCTGCTTCCGCCGAAAGGTTGCTGAGCGACCACTGATCCAGTACATTTCGTGTTGAGGTACAGCATACCAGCAGCATGCTTCAGGACGTTCTGAGCCTGTCTGCTTGCGTACTGATCTCTTGCGAAGATGGCGCCCGTCAGAGCATATGTAGAAGTGCCGTCAATCAGCTTCAGAGTCTGCTCCCACTCATTGTCCTTGAAGACGTACGTGCAGACAAGTGGACCAAAGTACTCGGTGCTCATCATCCTGTGCTTGGGATTGCTGGTCTTGTAAACGGTGGGATGAACATAGTACCCAATGTCCTTGGAGGCTTGACCTCCTGCGATGAGTTCTAGTTCTGGATCGCTCTTGGCCTCTTCAATAGCGGCATTGAGCTTGTCAAATGATCGCTCGTGAATAACGGCGGTCACAAAATTCTCGTAGTTTTCAGGATCGCCGACCTTGATCTTGGACATTTCTTCCTTCAGAATCTTCTCAAATTCAGGCCATACGGACTCAGAGACGTAGAGTCTTGACAGTGCTGAACACTTTTGGCCCTGATATTCAAAGGCAGACCGGATGACGTTCATTGCCGCACTTCGTAAATCCGCCGACTTGTGGATGAGCGTCCAGTTTTTGCCGCTAGTCTCCGCGACCACACGAGGATAGGACGCAAAGGTACCCTCTCCCACAGCTTGTCCTATCTTCTGCTGCAGACGTTTGAACACAGCCGTGGATCCAATGTATGATACCGCTGCAAACTCTTTTCTCTTCAGGACGGTGTTGGTAATCTGTTCGGCGTCTCCAGGGAGAAATTGGATGACGCCTTCCGGCAGACCTGCTTCGAGTAGCGCTTGGTGCAGCAGCCATGCGGAGTGAAGAGCGAACGGAGATGGCTTCCAAATCACCACGTTGCCCATCAGGGCCGATGGGCCGACCAATGTAGCACCCAAGGCCGTAAAGTTGAAAGGAGCAATGGCGTAGACGAAGCCCTCAAGAGGCCGGTACTCGAGCTTGTTCCACACTCCGTCTGGTTGAACTTTAGGCTGCTGAGCAAACAGCGATATTGCTTCTTGGACATAGTATCTAAAGAAGTCAACAGCTTCTGCAGCCGCATCAACCTCGGATTGGTAGATGTTTTTGCTTTGGCCGAGCATGGTGGCGGCCACCATTTCTGCCCTATACTTCTTGCTGATAAGCTCACAAGCACGCAAGAATATGGATGCTCTGTCCTCAAAAGGCATTGCTTCCCAGGCCGGTTTCGCCTTCAGGGCGGCATCAATGGCGGCATTGACGTTTTCAGGCGTTGCTGCAGCATATTCCGCAATAACTTCCGAATGCCTTGACGGATTCAGTTGCTTGCTATTCGTATCCTGGTTAATCTGCACGCAGTCAGAGAGGTTTTCAGAGTGATGCATAACTCCTGTTCCAGCACTTACAGCGACACCATCCACAACGATGGGTATCTTGACAGGCAGCTTGGCCTTAAGGCTTTTGATTGCGTTGGTGAGTTGTTCTCGCTCAAGTGAGCCTTTTGCATAGTCTTTCTGCTCGCTTGTAAGTATGATGATGAAGATAAAGCGGTGCCTCTGTCCTTACCACAGGTTCATTCTTGAAAGATGGTGGATTCCAAACTGACATGTAACGTGAGCATCCTTTACTCGCCACCAGCGGCCGTGTCGACCTCGGCCAGATGGCGGCCCTTGAACCAGCTGATGTTCCCCGAAGGACGCAGTTCATTCTCGTCGTGATAAAGAGTCCAACCAGAATGAAAGGAAACACGCCTCTGTGGTCCTACCTTGCTCGCAGCAAGTATTTCTACAGCTTATTGGAAGCACAGAGAAGAAGTGTAGGTCATTTCTAGCCCGAGATTTGTCAACCACTTTTGGCAAAGGTGGAAGGGCGTCTGGTCCATCGAATGTCACGTGAGTGGGGATCTTTCGGCCCGAGGGTCGGGGTCGGCAACCCGAAGCATTCGAAGGGCGTCCAGTTGCAACACACGATTTACAATCAGGATCATTAGCCATTATGATGCCGGAGCCTGCACGTGACAGATGTGGGAGAATGGCTAGGGAGAGTAAAGATTCCGACGGCGTACCGGTTTGGACTCCGACGGCATTCCTCTTGACATACCATCCAAGGTCGTGGCATGCTCAGAAGCCACAGGTGTAATACATCCACCTTTGAAAAGTTGCACAGCATCAAGCATGGCATTTTCATACGTAGCATCTACACTTGCCCCCGTTGCTGGTTGTAAAGGTCCCTCCGGCCATGTCATCCACCGTAAGTTTGCCAGCTCTAGCCTGCCACTCCGTCAGCTCGAAGTGTAGCACGAAGTCACATTGGATGCTTGTACCTTTCAGCAAGCTGGGCGATACCTTTCTCCATCTCGACCATGGTCATGTTCTGGCAGTCCCTCAACACCGGCGGGACGAGGCCCTTGGGAGTCGATACTGCTACGCTGATATCAATGTAATCTCGGTAAACCAAGGTGTCATCATGTCCTGAGCCTTCAATCGTAGCATTGACTGCTGGAATGTCCTGTAATGCCACTGTAGCAGCTTTGGCAAAAGCGTTCATGAATCCGAGCTTGACTCCATGGCGTTCTAATATTTCATCTTTGTGCTTCTTTCTGAGAGCCATTACTGCAGACAATGTCTACTTCATTGAAAGTCGTCAATGACGCAGCGGCATTCTGCGACTGTTTCAGACGTTCAGCAATTCTCATCCTCATGTGACTCATCTTTACCTGTTGATCAGATTAGAGGTTTTGTGATATTATCAGTAGCGTCAAGGCAGAACTTACTCTGTGTTCTCCTCGTTGGCCGTTGCCATCAACATGCGCCGCAGCCGCTTTTCCTCGCAATTGTTCAGGTTGAGAGATTTTGATGTCTGACGCTGACGATCTTCCCACATTTGGACCTTGACTTTCAGCTTGACTTTCAGATAGTGAGAATGATTGAGTGTCCTTCAGCTCTGCCGCACCAGAAATCGGGCGATTCAATTCATCAGGTGCATCTGCCGTAGGGCTGAATCGCTAGGCTTGGGTGCTATCGACTTTTCCCAATATCCGTGTCAATTTGTGCAACATCCTGACTAACAGCGACGGCATTTCCAGCTTCCACCAAGATTCGAGTAATGATGCCCGCCTCAGGTGCAGTGACCGAGACATCAATCTTGTCCGTTTCAATAGATGCAATTTCTTCGTCTTGCTCGACCCCTTCGCCTGGTGCCTTCGACCACGAAGACAATGTACCCTCTGAAATCGACTCAGCCATTGAAGGCACCTTCACGGTGATGCTTGCACAGATGCGGCTTGAATTGCTGAATTGTCGACTGGAGACAAGCCCATGGTAGAGCTTGCTTCTTGGTGTGACATTCGTCGTTACTGCGTACGACCTGAGGCACACCCAAAGTGTAGTCGGTAAATTTGCAGCACGCATTGTACAAGCTGTATTGACCGGAGCAACAAGAGAAAGGAAGCACAACTGCAATCCCGAAACCACAATTCCAACCACTATCTCAATCACGCTCAATCACAATCCCCCAATAATGAAATGGAAATTGCTTCCTGCAGCAAGTCACAGGCATCTTTGGGTCAATACACCAATCATCAATCTCCCACAGACCGGTGTCCTGGGGATACATGCCATTAAAGACAGAGCGGTAGTGGTTGACGGCAAGATCGAAATCCGTCCAGTAAGACGGGTATCTTCACTAACCACTTGTTCGGCTGCTAACAGTCCTGCAGATGCTTCAGAATCATGTGGAAGAATACATGACGTCTCACCTTGCTACTAAAAGTCCTACAAGCTCTGCATTGCATCAGCTCCTGAATTCTCCCCGGCGTAGGCGTTTCGTCATGCTGAGAAGTCTTTGTGTCTACATTCCTCAGACTTACACAACATGGCTTGCCGCTGAGCCAGAGGAGGAGATGTAGCCTCCTGCAAATGAAGCTTAAATAGGTATCCATAGGGACGTTGGCACTCCACGGATCGGACAGAATGGCAATTCGGGCCGACATCTCGGCAAAACCCCCTTTTTCGCCGTTTTTCTAGCACTTCAACAATCGTGATGCATCATCCATGTGACCAATTCTACGTCTGGACAAAGTCCTACGATTCAGTGAAACCTTTGGCGGTTGTTGTCAACCATGCTGTATGAGGTAGGTGTTGAAACCGGCGAAAATTGACAGCGACACTCGGCAGAGGTCAGCGCTGCACAGGCTTCAATTGCCGGTCACAAATCTTTCTCGGTCTGAATCAGGTAGAGCGTCTATCTTGAGTACATACCACTCATTCTCGTATTTCGACCTGGAATCCGGAATCCCAACATTCCGGCACGAAGGTATGCAAACTATAGACTTGTATAACCAAATTCGCAGCTGAGAGTGCTTAGGACATCTCAAAAGAACATGGTGTGGTCACTGGCACGCGGTCGTTGCTTGAGGCAGCGGAAGAACCAAATCACACTCTCAGTCTGTCCAAAGTCATATCAGAGACAGCACAGTCTGCTTCGCGGTCTGCCAAGGGGGTTCTCATTACAGATCAATGCATCTCGTGTATCATGTTGTTCAATCGAGCAGACGAGAAGGTATACGGCCTCTATTAGAGTATCTTCGGCGCCGGTGAGTGACTCAACGCTGGTATCTGGTTGCTTATGTCTCACAAGTGCAGTCTCCCGAAGATAGTTTCTTGCACGGAAACTCCGCAGACTACATAGATGACATCTACCGGCAATGGAAAACGTTGCCTTCGTCAGTACACCCTTCTTGGCAGTCCTTCTTTGATGGGTTGGATGAAAGATTCGTGGATGCAGCTCAAGCAGATTCTCAGCCTCCTTTAGAGCATGTCAGCTTGACCAATGCTCTCCAGCACCAACTGGACAGAGCGGCGTTAGCTGATTATGCTAAAGTGCAGCTGCTTGTCCGAGCTTATCAGTCTGTTGGCCACCAAAAGGCCAAGCTGGATCCTCTGGGCATACGAGGAATCTGTGATGGCGCATTTCCCACTATTTCGCCAGAGTTAAGCCCAGGGTATTACGGGTTGAGAGATTCGGATATGGAGCGAGAATTTCCATTGGGTCCAGGAGTTTTGAGTGGTCTTGCATCTCACCAGATTAGGTCCATGAAGCTAAAGGACATCATTGCCACCTGTGAGCGCATCTATTGTGGTACCGTGGCAGTCGAGTACCTCCACATTGCTGATGCAGGAAAAAGGGCATGGATACAGGAACGATTCGAAGTCGCTAAGCCGATCTCGTATACGGCCGCCGAGAAAGCACAGATATTGGATCGGTTGATATGGAGTGCCACATTCGAAAAGTTTCTGGCCACCAAATTCCCAACCAAAAAGAGATATGGACTCGAAGGTGGTGAAAGTCTTACTCCTGGGTTCAAAGCTTTAGTTGATAGGTCAGTCGAACATGGGGTGGAGGATATCGTTATTGGAATGCAACATCGAGGTCGCCTCAGCGTTCTTTGCAACGTTGTGCGCAAACCAGCTAGTCAGATGTTTTACGAATTCACCTCCCGCGTCCAAGCAGCCACCCCCGAACAGTCAGGCGACGTGAACACGCACCTCGGAATGGACTTCACGAGGACGACACCGTCTGGAAAGCCGGTACACCTCTCACTCCTTGCCAACCCATCTCATCTGGAGGCTGAGGATCCCGTTGCTGCTGGGAAAGCAAGAGCGGTTCATCATTTCAAAGGAGACCAGGATTGGAGTAAGACGATGTGTCTGACAGTACATGGCGATGCGGCAATCTCAGGTCAAGGTATCGTGTACGAGACATTTAGCCTGTCAAACTTGGATGGCTACACAACTGGCGGCACTGTTCACATCGCGGTTAACAACCAGGTTGGGTTTACTACGGACCCTCGACACTCCCGCAGCACGCCATACTGCACAGACATCGCCAAGGCCTTTGATTGTCCTGTTTTCCATGTCAATGCGGAAGATGTAGAAGCGGTCGTACGCATGTGTGAGCTCGCTGCAGATTGGCGGGCCACATTCCACACTGATTGCATTGTGGATTTCATCTGCTACCGGAAACATGGACACAACGAAATGGATCAACCGCTCTTGACGCAGCCCTTCATGTACGAAAGAGTGGCCCAAAGAACACCAGTCATGGACATTTACGCACAAAATCTGATAGACGAAGGCACATTCTCACGAGAATACATTAACAAAGAGAAGGAGAAAGTCTGGAAGCACTTTGAGAAGGAATTCGACAAGAGCCAGTCCTTCGAACCATCGCCCGGCGACACGGGCCGTTCTGATGCAAACTGGATCGGAATGAAAGGTACCACCGAGCTTGTATCACAGGCGTTGGGCCAAGCATCTACAGCCACCCGCAAGACGTCTATTGGAAAGGTCGCTGCAAGCTTCAAAGCGGTCCCAGAAAATTTCAAGTTGCACCGAAATGCAGAGCGCGTGTTGGAGTCGAGAATAAACACCATAGAACAAGGGAAAGACATCGACTGGTCGACTGCAGAAGCATTGGCGTTTGGCACACTTTGTCTTGAAGGGTACCATGTGAGAGTGTCGGGGCAAGACGTGCAAAGAGGAACGTTTTCTCAGCGACACGCAGTAATGCATAACCAGGTGACGGATGCGGCGACAATCAATGACGCGAAAAGTCTCTGGACACCATTGAATCAGATATCGCCAGATCAAGGCAGCTTTGTGATCACCAACTCTCCCCTCAGCGAATTCAGTGTGCTTGGTTTTGAATACGGATACTCTCTCGCCTCACCAAAAGCGTTGGTCATGTGGGAGGCTCAATTTGGAGACTTCGCCAATAACGCTCAGTGCATCATCGATCAATTTCTTGCTCCTGGCGAGGCAAAATGGCTTCAGCAATCAGGATTGGTGCTGTCTTTGCCACACGGATACGATGGTCAGGGACCAGAACACTCATCGGCACGGTTGGAGAGATATCTGCAATTGTGCAATGAGGATGCGCGAGAGTTTCCTTCGGCAGAGCAATTAGCAAAATCTCACCAGACGTGTAATCTGCAGCTGGTCAATGTGACTACGCCTGCCAATTTGTTTCATGTCTTGCGACGACAAATGCACCGCTTATACAGGAAGCGTACGTTTGACTCCGTCCTTCATACGTTCCCAAAGACACTGCTAACGATAGTCATAGCTTTGATTTTGCCGTTTTCCAAAAACCTCCTTCGACACTCACTGACAAAGTCTCCGATTGAGGACTTTATTGGGAGCTCCAAATTCGAACCAGTTATCAGGGACACTGAAGCTGGGCGAGCGGAGAACATCCGAAGGGTGATACTGTGTTCTGGACAGGTATATGCTAAACTCTACAAATATCGTGCCGATCACGGCGTGAGAGATACTGCGGTGATCCGAGTCGAAGAGCTTCACCCGTTTCCGTGGTCACAGGTTCGTGATGTTACTAACTCGTACGGCAATGCAAAGGAGGTCATATGGTGTCAAGAGGAGCCAATGAATGCTGGGCCGTGGATGTTCATTGGCCCAAGAATCAATAAAACGCTGGAAATGACCGATAATCACAAGGACAAGACGGTCAAGTTTGTCGGAAGACCTCCAAGCGCCAGCACAGCCACAGGTTTCAAGGCTGTTCATGACGCTGAAGAAGTGCAGCTCATGCAAATGGCCTTCCCGGAGACTTCATCTTGACATACCGCAGGGCACGGAAGCGTTCTGGACGACTGGTCAGATGACGGCAAGAACGGGAGATGCTGCGTCATTCCACCGGCAAGAGGGCAATAATTAGTTAGTCGGCCGGCCGGTCTTGTCTTGACCGTGGCGGCCGGTCGGACCGCCACCATAATCAGAAATATCGCAGTCAGCGATCCATGATGACTGGTATTCGTGACGAAGGGGTTCACGTACCATGAGCCACAGGAGCAGGTCCTGATGGTCTGATATATGCTGCATTAGAAAGTCAGATACTCCCTCCGCCAGAGAGCAGGTCGGCCATTCGAGCTTCACACCAAAGGAAGTCAATGTGAGTCACGCCATGGACTCTCAAGTATTTCAATATCATCGGCAAACGTTCATCCCAAAAGAAAACAGTGTCTCCTGGACCTCATCTGCATCTTGTACAAGTCGTTCTTCATCACTCAGCCAGGGTATCTCGCAGAAACGCCTTCTCCAGACGCAAAACTCGGCGAGCGAGGTGCATCCGAACCAGTGGGCCATTTTCTTTTTCGACGAAGAGCTCAAATGGCAATATCCGACACACGTCGCACCAGTCTATGTGCGATGAAATTCTACGACATTGCAATGATTTCTAAACGCTGCAGACTGGTCTGAGCATACCCAATCAGTATCATTTATGAACAGGAGTGAAATTTTGATGAAAGCAAGCATTGGGGGGAGTCGTCGAGAGGAAAACAGCTGGAAGACTCACGCCTCAAAGTTTGAGACCGGCACACGAATTATGAGTAATGGCGACATAATCCCTCTCCCCGACTACGAGGTTGGTGCAGAACAAGCTGATACAATATTTGGGATCTTAGGACAGCTCTGTAGCCAAAGCTTAGACGCAGTATCATTGCAGAGAGTCCGGGAAGCATAGATTTCTGGTTGTTGATCGCGCTCTGCACAAGTGGATGGACGATCTAGACAATTTTGGGCGTGCTCTGGGCTCCAATAGTAATTTCTTCAGTGCCTCCCCGCTTGGGAATGGGGTCTCGGCAGGCCGAAAATCATCTTCACAGCCGTCCCACGCTTTCGAGCTCTTCGTATGGCCCAAAGACATTTCTGCAGCATTATCTCGCAAATTTAATGTCTCGTGCAGCACAGGAACAACCAGTGGAGAGCAAACGTGTTGCCATTGCGTAGGCATCCATTTTCAAAGTGCAAAGCGTGATCATACTGATATCCTTGATGAAAAAGTTGTCAACGTTGCCGCCACAGCAAGCTCAAGTGCTCAGGAACCCATCCTTGCGCACGCTGTCTGAGAAGGTCAGAGGAATGCGTGTTTGATGGCCGTGAAACGGTCGTCGTAGCATCGCAAAGGTCTGTAAATGATAGACCACTTCAGTTAGGCGCTGACAATTTCCCAGTGGTGACTCAGGTGCTTCCAAGAAGCGAGTGTTGCAAGATGGTGATCAGTCTGCCTCCAAGAGGCGGAGCATCGACACAGAGCCGGCGACAGAGCCTCTCACTCCAAGGGCCGCCAGCGGTCATTCATTGTATTTGAAAAATCGGCCTCACAACAAAAGTCGAAAATGGCGTATGAAAGGCTGGTGCTTCCATGATCAAAAGCCAGTGGCTAACGAGAATGATGCAGTGTACTTGGGAGCATCATCGACGTGGTCCTTCAATGTTCGGATTGCCTCTATCATTCAAGGCCATTTAGGTGAAGACAGTCTGGACCGCTGCTTTCAGTTTTCACTGGATGGCGATGCGTATGCCGTCAACTGGGATCGCATCAACAAAGAGCAACAGCCTGATCTGAGCCGCCTTCCATCATTTGATTATGCGCTGTACCTCATCAATACGGTCAAGTATCACCTCGGCGGTATCTTCCATATCTTCGACGAGGATCATTTCATGCGGAACCTTCGCGAGTTCTATGAGGAAGGATCCGACAAGACTGGCGTTCATCGCCTATGGTACACTCAGTACCTCATGCTTTTGGCCTTTGGAAAGAGCCTGCTCCATTCGAACAGGACTGTCGGTCTGCCGTCGGGTACTGAGTTTTTCACCCGCGCAATGTCGGTGCTTCCGGAAATATCAGCTCTCCATGAAGATCCCGTGCTTGCTGCTGAAGTGCTTTTCCTCATTGCGCTGTACTTTCATTGTCTGGACATGCGACAGACGGCCTACTCCTACGTAAGTCGACTGATGCTCATCTTGGCACCAGGGCCGAAATTAGCACACTGACCAGAATCTCAGATTGGACAGGCCCTGCGAATTGTGTTGGCAGAAGGCATGCATACGAATCTTCCATCCAGGCAACTTGGTGAGGCTGCCGTCGCTCGCTGCAACAACATCTGGTGGACCATTTACATCCTTGATCGAGCGCTCTCCGCAACTGTCGGCACCCCGACCTCGGTGAACGATGACCACATTTCAAACCTGCTTCCCAATCCTACCAAAAGCCCAACTAGACTCGCTACGCTCAGTCTTCACGTCAAATTGTCGAGACTTATATCTTTTATCCTTACAGGTACGTCTTACGAACCGGTATTTGCTGCAAAGCCATTCTCACCATTTCATAGAGCTATACAGTGCAAACGGCAGCCTCGAAGGTTCCTACCTGGCAAAAACACGAGCAGTGTTACGGCACATGGCAGCGATTGCCGAAGAAATGGAACAGGTCATCGATATCAAATTCAAAAGCACTCTTGACACCATCACGAGGGCAGCTACTCATCTACGCCTGCTTTACCATCAAGTACGTGGCAATCGTCCTTGTTTTTCCTGAGGGAAAGCTGGTGCTGACTTGCTTTCCTCTACCAGTGCATCATCCTAGCCACTCGGCCTTTGCTTTTATGCCTTCTACAAGACACCATAAGGCACATTGAAAGATCCGAACCCCGCCCAGACACATCATCAACTGTTCGTGATCTTATTCAAACGTGCGCCAATTCTGCCGCCAAGACTTTGAGGATCATCGATGCTCTTCGCAGTCATAATATGTTGGGTAAGCTCAGAAATGGGACACCCAGACATGTTCAGTATGCGCACTGACACATCACATCGCCAGATTTCTTCCTACCCTTCGATTTAGAATACACATGTGCTGCGAGCTCTGTCTTGATCATGGTTGATGATGTTCTAAAGTGCGTTGATGTCCCCAAAGTGACAAAGAAGCTTGCGAGCCAGATCCTGGACGAGATTGTCATGTCAGGTAATGCAGTTGCTCGTCTTCGCCTGACGGAGATTAAAGACTTGCAAAGGCTTGCCGTGAAATTATGGCAAAGCGACGCATTAGGCGGCGAAAATACCGTACAATCGCAGAAAGAGGCAGCGGCAGTGAAAGACATGGCGCCGCCACCCACCATTGCAAGAATGTTTGCCACAGCAGACACAAGTCATAGCGTGTCTGAACCTGCCGATAACAGCATCTTCACAACCCCGGCGCCAATCATGTCATCACCCCAGCGTCCACACCAACAGCGGCAAAACCTGGGTCCCGCTGGATCGCGTTCCAATATTATGTTCCCTTCTGATGACGCTTCCAGCCTTCCTGGAAGCGTCCATCAGCGAGAAGCCATTGGACCTGATGGCCGTTTCGATGATGATGCGCTCACGGGATTTTCCACAACCTCTTCGCAGGACTTGGCGAACAATTTTGACTTGGCGCGTGATGAAATGCTGCTTTTAGCTGATCAGCTAGACGTGGACGCACTGGAGCAAGGTCTGGATTTTGATCTCAATGGAGACTACCATTGGATACTCAATAATGCGCCCAGCTGATTTGTTAAGAAGGGCTCAGCAATAGTTAGAATGACGATGGATACGGCATCAGAATGTCATGTAGTTCTGCCACCGAGGCTGCAAATGACAATTCTACGACCCCTACAAGTTTTATGCGTAGTTGTCTTCGATGCCAACGGGACTGTGATGGAGCTTCTCATTGGCAATATGCTTGGATACGTTTCGGGCTCGAAGCACAATATTTCATATCCCTGAGCGATGAAGAATAACTCAGGAAACGAAGCTGACTGGGTTTCCGACTAGAACAGTGCAGGAGTGCCCTGGAATGTGCAAAGCTTCAGTCCAACAAAGATTCCTAGCTAGAAAGGGTGGACGAAGAATATCATCGGCATGCCGAACAATGCCCGTGGCTACAACCCAAGGATTTTGAAAGCAGCATCGGCAATCCGGGAAGACTCATGGGCATACCGAGCGTCTTCCGTTGGACAATACCACTCCCAAAGAAAACTCTTTGCAAAGGTCACAGGGAGGCATTTCAGATTAGCTCAGCCATCAACGATAGAACTCAATGCTGTCATCTTGATGCGCCCTGAACGTAGTAACAAGAGCATTTTCAGAATTTGTCATGCACTTCCAACATGTGTCTCATGAACCCAGCCTTTTAAGGCAAACAGCCACCAGCAAATACAGCTTTACACTCTTTGCAAAATGTACAACACCAGCGGCCTCAGAACTTCCCTGATACGGGCATCAACCAGGTCGAGTCTGTCAAGCACGATCGTTCGTAACACTCTTTTGCCTGCACAAATATCACGACGACCACAGTCAAGACCAATGGGACATTCAAGCACAAGTGTTGCCGAGAAGCCTGCGACACCTGCAGCGCCAGCAGCAAGCCCATTTGTCCTCTCTACAACGCCAAATTTTGACGAGGTTAATGCATCTCGCCCGCCATTTGACCACAAGCTCCCAATCACAACCACACGCTCTCCGGCCCCCAACTGGAAATATGGAGACGGCGCAAACGACAACATATCTGGCCAAACCTACGAACATGTTGAAATCGACCCAGCTTCACGCCCATTCGTTCAGAATTACAAACTCATGATCGGTGCCATTCCCCGACCCATCAGCTTCGTGAGTACAGTGAGCAAAGATGGGACTCGGAAAAATCTGGCGCCGTTTAGCTACTTCCAGGTAGTTGACCATGACCCGCCGACCTTCGTCATAGGATTCAGTGCTCGGCCGGGCCGGTTGAAGGACACCAGACGGAATCTGCTAGAGACCGGAGAGTGTGTGATCAGCGTGGTCAGCGAACATATGGTCGAGGGTATCAACGCAACGAGTTTGGATGTACCCTATGGAACTTCCGAATGGGCCATAAGTGGGTTTACGGGCAAGGAAACTAGCACTGTCCGGCCTGATAGAGTCGCGGAGGCGGTATTTTCGATTGAAGGCAAGCTGTTGGAGATGAAGGAGCTGAGTTATCACGATGAAGTCAAGCGCGGAAAGCCTACGGGTGCACTGGCCATCATCGAGGGGACAAGATTTTGGGTCAGGAAGGATGCATGCAATGAGGCTGGAAATGGCGTCGATATAAGTGTCATGAGACCACTTGTGGCCTTGGGTGGAATATCGTATGGCAGAGTGAGTGACACGTTTGAATTGCCGAGGGGGTATTTGCCTGTGGAGTTGAACAAAACTGAGAAAGGGCTTGCGCGGATATTAGAATCACAGAACCAGGATGCAAAGTTTTAGATGTCAAAATATTGTTCCACCGTCGGTTGGCAGGATTTTCCTCCATCACGCTCTCAACTAGCTCTCGGATTGTCTTCGAGTAGTTACTTCGCTTGCCGTCATAACCGTCCATTCGGGTTAAAGACAGTAGTGGTCCATGTGGAAACGGGCGAAAAGGGGCGGGTGATTCTATGTGGAAAAGGGGGCGGTGGAGGCGCGGCTGATTCTATGTAGCCTCTCCCGCTGTGTGTTGTCGTTCATTATCCCGTCATTCGTCGTCATTCGTCTCATTCGTCGTTATCTTCTATGCGTTGCGTGTGCCGATTCCGGGGTTGTACAGTAGTTGGCAAAGCTAAGGTGAAGGCGGGAAGACCGGGATGAAATGGGCAAGACTAGAATAGCCGCCAGGTGAGGATATTGATGCTGGCTGTGATCTATGGCAACGATTCAACGGCTTGGAGGAAGAGAAGGGGTTTCCTTTTCTCCATACGATTTGTATGAATGGTAGTGGCTAGGATTCTCAGCATTTCCATGTCTTAGCCTTGTCATTCCGATCCCTGACACTGACTCTCTACATCTATTAATCTTGTACATGAGAACTTTTCGACTTTTCGACTTTGCGACTTTGAACTTTTGACTTTTCGGTTAAAGCACATTCTGCACAAGTTGGCGTCATCTACAGGAGACCGACGGTTCGCTGCTTTTGCTTCTTGACGTCAACGTTCTGCCAGAGTGCCACGGACGCCAAAGTGATAGAGTACAGACACGTCGCAGTAATAAGCATGTATCGCTGAGTCTGCGCGTACGACAGATTAATGGCATCTCTGGTCGGGCTTCCCCACGCATAGCTCGATTGAACATCGATATCACCATATATGGCGGCGAAATCACCCTGTGCGCTAGCAGGGAGGTTCTTCAATAACTTTGCCGGGAAGATACCAGTCCACATGGCGCCGGCAATGGTCGAACCAATGGCACTACCGATGCTGATGATCATAGCCTCGCAGGCGAGCAGAGCTGGGAAGTGTTGCTGTTTTGAGACGGCCATCAGCGTTGTCTGCTCAGAAATGACGAGAACGCCACCACCAAAGGCGATGAAGATTTGGCACATGACAATGTAGCCAATGTTGACGTCTGGCTGTCGGAACTTGATCATGAGGCCCACACCGAGGATGGTCAGAGGGACACCCCAGAGGAGAGAGTATACCTTCAGTTTGCCATAGTAGCGGAGGCAGACTCCGTAGACCAAGCAGATGAAGCAGGAACCCATTGTGTAGATGTTGCCAATGTAGGTGGCGTACAGGACTGGTTGGTTGAAAAGGACAATGAGCAACGAGTAAAAGTAGCTGTCCCAGATGTACCAGCCAATGTAGAGACTGGCAGCCATGGTATAGGTGAAGATGACAGTGCGGTTTTTGAGTAGGTGCCAAGGCACAAACGTCACGGGTGCAAAGTACTTCTCCCAGATTCCGAAAGCGATGATGAGCAGGCCACCGAAGATGATGAAGCAGATGATGAGTGGGGAGCGCCACGTGTCTGGTTGATATGAGTAGATGTTGAATGCGAGGAGGAACAAGGCCAATCCTGTTGCCAGGATGAGTAGGCCCACGACATCAAACTCTTTGGCGTAATAGAGCACGGTCTGAGTGAAGTTGCCTCGGCTGGGACGGGGCGGGACAAGGCCTTGCTTCTTGGCCTTTGCCTCATTCACCCAGAGGATGATGACCAGTGGTGCACAGACAATAGGCATGAGGATGCTGAAAATGCCTGGTGAAAGGACGTCAGTTTCGAATTGTTGAGAGTCGCCCTGATAAGCTTACCGAAACCCCATCTGAAGCCCATACCACCAGGTTTGGTGATACCATCTACGGCATACCCAACAACCCAAGTGGTAATGAGAAATGGCGATGCAGCGTAGGCGATGAAAAAGCCTCGGTTCCTCAGTTTGGAAGTGTCCGCGATGAAGACGGTCATCGAGAAGTCGATACCGAGGTAGCCGACCCAGAAGAAGACTTGAGCAGCGCAGTAGGTTTGGACATTGTTGCAACCGGCCATCATGATGAGGCCTAGAGTGATTGAAGCGACCATCATTGTCAAAGCTTGTGGTCTGCCCCAGATGTCCATGATCTTTGCGTATGGTAGCTTGAAGATACCCGCAATGAGGGACGAAATGACACTCGTAAGCGCAGTCAACGAGTGTTGTTGGAAACTACTCGTGACGTATGGGGCGAGGTAGTTGACTGTTCCCGAAGTGAAAGCCAGGAGGAACTCGATGAACCACAGCCTGCGATGGTCAGCGTGGCCTATGGCAAGACGGCCAAATCAACACTCACATAACGTATGCCAAAAGCAGGTCTCGCCTGGACCAGACATAGGTCATGGCTTGCACGTTCTGTACACCATGCTGGGCAGTGGTGTCAATCTTGGTCAATTCTTCGTCAGAGTCGTTTGCAGCTTCATGGCTTCCGGACACTCCCAGCTTCTCGTCAGGTCTTCTACCATCGACGCTGGTCTGGCCTTCTGCCGGCTGAGGGATGTCGGCAGCATCGGCGTTATTTTTGTCTGTGGAGGCGTCATTGTTGGTTCCCAGCCCCGATGAGACCAAGGAACTAAAGTTGAATCTCATGGTGAAGGCCGCACGTGGAGATGGCGCGAATGAGGAAATGATCAGGGTCAGACAGAGATTGATAAGATCAAAACAGAACTCAAAGTCACAGGCGGATCAATGATCCTAAATAGCCAGAAGCATGATGCTGGTCCACCACCTTACTGGCTCTTTGGCTCCGATCAGTTCGAATTTTCGTCGGACGCGCCTAAAATCAGCAAAAGTTGAACAATTTTGACGCTAGTTCGTTTGGTGTAGAGTAGCTGCGTGGGTCGACAAATCGCCATAGGTGAGCTGCGAAGCTCTGGAAAGCATCAATCGGCATTCCCTGTGAGCAGGGGTTTAGCGAGATGCCAAAACACCGCAACAGCAGTCCAAGACCCCGCCCAACAAACTTCCTTTCCCACCTGCACGAGGCAAACGCCACCCATCACAGCTCTTCTGGTGGCACGATGAGCCGCCTGGAGGAAAGGTAGGTGAAGTCGCAACCGAGTGGGGTCGTGGACCCCTGAAGCTTGACAAGCGTTTGTAAAAAGCCTGAATTAATCTTATCTTGGAGCCCCACACTTGGCATGTCCAATATTTTCACAAGTTTCCATCTAATCAGATGATGTCCCAGACTCGGGCACCCATTTTCGCTGATCAGCCGACCTCCTCGTACATCTAACCGACCAGTCCCCTTGCTACCATTGTGGAGAAAGTGGTTGACTATCCCACGTCCAACCTCTCGCCGACATCGCAACGATCCGAACGATTTGAGCTTCTAAGCGAGGCATTCGGAGAGCTCCCTTGAGCTAGTAGCTCACAACACCCATATTCACACTGAATCCCGTCACGCAAAAGTTTTGGCGTGCTATGTATCAACGCTGGAATGCCGTCTGGACTTTTGGCCCTGCGAGGCACATTTTCCAGATGCTTGCGCAAGTTTTTCGTCGTCGTGCAGGAAGAGGCGCCAAAAATGTTCCCCTAATGCGAGCCAACGCAAGAGGCCAAAACAGCTAAACCGCTTAAGGATTAATGACCGTAATCAGATAACGACAGCAACGGTTGTGCAGGCCCACGGCGCAGAATCGTAATTTGAGAACCTGGCCGGAGCCAAGAAATTGTACTAGGCTAGGTCTAGAAGGAGGAGGATGGATCGCAAAGATGGGGAGGATTGATGTCGCCATCAGCTTTGTAAATGGCTTCGTCGCATCAAAACACCAAGAATAGCGCGATATCAACAATGCCGCCGCTTCACGATTGCCAAGCCGGGAGAAGGGGTTTGCATTCGAGTGCACTCGCCACTCAGTAGTGCGCAACCCTGTCCTAGAGTTGTAGTGAGGGCGACGACTATGTCTCCTCGTGAAGCATATGCACCAGCTCCGGCTCACTGTGGTGCAGCGCACCAATCCAGTCTCATGCTTGGGCACAACCTTTCTCTGTAATCAATATGTTCCCTCTCCGTATCTGCCCAAAACATTCTGGCCGATCTTTGGGATAAGGTACATTGTGCGTTCGGTAGAGTTCCATGGTCCGTCCCTGAGGACATTTCTCATCCGACATGTCAAGAATGGGGAAATTGGCGGGAGTTGAATGTAGTTGGCATGCGGGGGTGGTCTACCGCTTGATGCTCACTGAATTGACTTTTAACCTCGTCAAGTGCATCCTGCAAACCAGGACTTGCCTCAAGGCGGAATTCTGTCAGGGCCGTGCTGATGATGGCTGTGAGTTCAACGTGGCTAATCCTCTTACCGGGACAGATTCTTGGTCCGGTACTCCATGCCATCAGCTCTGAGTTCTTCATGAGATACTCCTCACCATCAACATTCTCGACCCATCTCTGTGACTTTCAATCTGCTGCATCAACACCCATATGTCCGTATCAAGGTGTCATCCAGTAATGGTTGCAGAGACGTTCGTCTTTAGCGTTATTGTCACCTCCCTCCCAGCAATGGCCATCGTCTCAGTATTGGGTGAGTATCTCGCAAGGTTCGGTGCAGCGCCATACACGCGTAGTGTCTCGTACATGGCGGCTCTGCATCTCACCGCAGTGGAAAAGTTGTCTTCATACCGAGCCACTTCCCCAATGGCCTCTTCCACCCAATCCTAGACATCTGAGTGTGTAGCCAGCAGTGCCAGTGTGAGCTGCATAGTGTAAAAGGTGTTGTCGAATCCGGCTAACTGGTCGATGTACATGTTTCCGTACAACTCGTCTCGAGTCAAGTATTTTGGCGGCCACCGCTCTTCCTGCCAGGACTGGCGGTCGTGAAAGCCTTGGTATCAAGCGGGAGTTGGCCGTGCAGAGACCAGCCCAAGGAGCTGGACTTGTGCCATTCTCCGAAAAGCAGTTGCTTGGGCCAGGAGAAGCAACCTTCAAAGATGACTCAGAACGGACCTTGCCAGGTGAAAGGAGTGATGACTCTCGGCAACCCAACCTTGCATGCAGAGACGTAATTCGAAGCCAGGCGGGTCAAGCGATAGACGAGGGCGAGGGAGGATTGCTTCAAAAAATGTCCTTTGAGGAACATTCTGGATCAGTTGGAAAGACTTCGGTAACTGTCATTAGCTGTAGATTGGAGCGCCAGCATTCCGGAGAATGCAATGGAGAGTCGGTATTCCAGAGAATACAATAGAAAGTCAGTCTTCCGGAGCATGCAATCGAGACAGGAAAAGCTCGGCAGCATTTGCGTGGGCTAATATTGTTCCATGAAAGATGGCTCGGAATTCGCAATGGACGCCTGAGCTGCGTCGTTGGAGATGTGTGACACAAAGCATTGCCCATTGTACATGTCCAGTCCGATAGAATACGCAAGCGTCCTGTTAAACAATGAAGGAGCGCGGATATCTTGGCTGCGAAGGAGATAGAACAAGAAACTCTTGAGGATACGGGGAGGAAGCGCCGTTCTTGGCAAGCGCCAGCGAATCAGGTTCCTCCAAAATCAACTAATTATTGCACCTCGAAGCGCATTCATGCCTTAGGTGGTGTTGATGAACAGGCTCACTTCAGTCGGAAGGGGAATAACATTTCCGTCGGCAAGTCCCAGATGACAGCTCACATATCTCGCAGCTAGCAGCAAATATGCAATATTTACTCGGGCAATTCATTCGTACCACATGTCGCTTGCTCTCATTGTGCGGGAGCGGCATCATCGTTAACATCATCTTCCGGTTGATCAGTACTCACCAGCTGCATCAATAACGCCTCAATCTTCTGCACACTCTCTTCCAACCTATGCAACCTTGCATTTGCTTCCGTCAAATCCGGAATGTCAGCATGAAAGTCCATGATGCTATCTCTTCTCGTGCTCCTTGTCATCTTCGGATACGCCATCGGGGCACTGCCTTCGTTATCGCCGTCTGAGTCCGTGTTGAATTCCTGTTTCAGTGTAGCAGCCCCTGATGAACTTGTGCTCTTTTTCATATTCTCAATCGAATTCTGCCTCGATTTCTTCTTTGGGTCAAATTGTTTCATAAATTGTTCCTTTAGGAGCCTTCCAATGCCCTCACCATGCTGACCATCCTCCGCGGTTTGGGTAGGGACATCGTCAAACACAGCTTGGATATCACTGTGAGCACTAAAGCGGGATAGATTGCAAAACCGAAACGTCCGACTCCACCATCCCGTATTTCTCGAACTCCTCCAATCCATTTCCCGCTTCATCTTCCGGTATTTGGTCGAGATCCACAGAGTGCGCCTCTCATAAATGCAAATCATCACCAGCAGAGGGGCATTCACAGTCTTCACCGCAAATACCTTAACCTTATGAAACCACCGTGGACTCAATAGGAACTTGGCCGGCAGCAAGGTGAGTAAAGCGAGGAGATTCAATGGTGGCATGAAAGCAAACAACGCATCAGCTTTGACCCCCTCAAAGGTGAGGACGGATCGCCGGTACTGCATCTCCTGCACTGCGTTGGCCGAGATATTGCTAAACGTAGTACTCAGCATGGACACCAGGATGGTGACGAAGAGAGTGTTCCCTAGGAATGCAAACAAGACCATTATCGAGGGCCCAAGTAACTTGTGGAAATCCGGCGATTTGTCAATTCCAGTACCGTCCAGACCGAACCAGATCCAGATCATCCACTTTCCTATTGTGGCTGGCGGATAGAGACCATTGTGCAGCCATCTAAGACTAAGGAAGAAACCGACGAAGCACCAAGATGCGAGGAGGACGAGGGTTAAAAAGTTTGCTAGCATATCCCTCAAGCTGAGAAAGACGAGGTTTTCGGAAAGAAGGTTGAATGCGAGTCGTGGGATGAGGACTGGTGCGGCGCAGCTGAGGGTGTTATGTGCAAGTTGTGCCCATTTTTGGGCGTCGGAGGGATCGGTGTCGCGGAGAGAGACCATTCGGACCCAGAAGTAGAAGGCGAATAAAAGACAAAAGGTGACGTCGAGAAATGACCAGAGATTTTGGGTGTAGACTGACCAGCCATGCTCGAGCATTGAGGCCACTTGGTCGAGGATCCAGCCCCAAGTGTAGAGGCCAAAGATCGCCTCGGCCGCGTTGTAGTCAACTGCTGCGTGGGATTCGCGGCTTTCCATTACGACGAGGTAGAGGATGAGCAAGATGATGAACTGTACAATCTCAATGGCATTACGAGTTCGAGGGACGGCAAGGCGGTACTGGTTGAGTATTGGGCCGCGCCGGGGGTCATAGAGGGAGATTGGGCGACGTTTCCAGTAGTCAGGGAGGATGTCGAAGAGGCTGTTGGGAGTGTAGACTAGCTTGCCGCGGTAGATGGCGTCGACCACCTTTTGGCATGCGCTGCTTGCAAGGAAGGATTTGCTCTCCGAGAGGATGGCGACTTCTAGAGCGGTCATGGTGCGTTCATATTTTCGGCCCCTTTGTTGCATGGAGCGCAGGGCGTGGTTGTGCTTCACAACGTCCTCGGGCGCATTCTGGAATGGTTCAAATCCCGCCACGAGTATGTTTGCGAGCTTGAGTAGTCCTTTGGGGCCGGGATTGTCTTCATTGTATCGGCGTAGGACTTTCTCGGCGACGATCTCGCAAATGAGGGCTCTGGTGAGGTTGACCGTCTGGTGGTGTGTGGCGTACGATTGCTGTCGGAAGAATTGTGTACGGTTGACGAGTAGACAGTACACAATGCTAAGATCTTCAGATTTATAGAACTGGTCAACAAGTGGCCGTACAACAGTGATGTTCATTCGCGGTGCCTTGAGCTGGTCGAGTGAGTACGGATCGTCGATACTATTGATGATCTCCTGTCGGACTTTGTGGATGTTGTCGTAGACCGGCCATTCGTTGTGACCATACAAATCTGTGCCTGCTGGTTGACTTCCTTGATCAGCGGTCCAACAACAATGCGGCGGATAGAGGCCGTCAGAGTCCGCGTGTTCTTCGTCTTCGTGCTGCTCTTCCAGCAGGTGTTCGAGTTCGCTGTTTGAGCGATATGTGAAACGGTTAATGGATCGGATTGCGCCATAACTGGCTGGCGATGATGAGTTGAGTCGGTACTGGCGAAGATGTGAAGAAAATCGATGAGGATTGTCCGGGCGGGCAGGGTTTCGACGAGACATGATAGCAAAGGCTTTCAATTGGTTTGGCGCATGTCCGGAACAGTGTGCGACGACATTATGTAGATATCGAATTCAGCGAGCGTGCAAAGCAGGACGAAGTTGGCAGGAAGTTAAGCAAGCTGAAACTTCTTGAAGCCGTCAAGCCAATCAGGCACATTTCCCTTTTTTTATTCATCAGATATCCGGCCGTCACCATCATATACCTGCCCTCTCACTGTCGCTGATGAGGTAAGCATCAATGAGGTGTTCACGAGTCCCTTATTGAGGATGGCATGTCCCCATAATCGAAAAACCCCCCGTCATATGAAGTGGCTTTCGTCAGGCTTGCGCTAATCCCGTTTCGGACACTTGTTTACCTTGCATCATAATTTACAAGGTTGCCTCCGCGGAACTTAGCAATGGAACAACTTTTACCTCGCTGTCGCCCTCAGATATCTCTGAATATTCTTCCAACAAAACTGACTTGCACGGTCTGCTAAAATGGCCACCACCGCCGCTCCCAACTTCAGCATATCGCAGTCGGATTTTCGCATGTCACAGTCTCAACAGAATGCCAGCAGTACCTTTTCATACAGCGACAGCCCTCTTACACAACTCCCTACAGTTGATTTTAACTTTGATGATCTGCGACGTCGTATGAGCGAGTTCACCACGAAATTCGACGCATACATAGAGCGAGGTCGGAAGCGAGTGCTCGAAGAGCGCAATGAATTCCGAGCTCGTCTCAGCGAACTCAATGGTGAGCCTTCCATTCCTGAGCGTGCGACAGACGCTAACACACTGCAGAGGAGCAAAAGTCGACCCAAACCCAAATTTCCACAATCCAATCAAGTCTCTCCTCCCACTCACACATCCTCTCCCGGGAAGCGCACGAAAAGTCTGAAATGCAAAGCCAGATCTCGCACCTCGAATCACACGCCGCCCAGCAGCGATCTCAACGCGATAAACTCACGCAAGTAATCGCATCCACACAGCGACAGATCGACGCCAAGTTGGCTGCACAGAGAGAATACGCGGAGAAGATTGATCATCAAAGTGCGTTGAATGGTCCTGAGCTTGCATTCTGGGAGACGTATCTTGGCACACGAATTGAAGGCGGAGGAGATGAGAATATCATACGGGTCATATACACATTCCCGGCCGACAGGGGAGGAAAGGAGGAGGGGGAGGCGACATTTGAACTACACGTTCCCGACAGTGGGGATGGGGGGTATGAAGTTGTGCACACAAAGCCCAAGTTGAATGTCGAAGCTGTAGCCAAAGTCGTGGGCAAGTTGAATGAGACGAGGGATATCGCTGTGCTGCTTAAAGGTATGAGAGGGCTATTCCAGGAGGAGATGGGTGAGAGGATGATTGTGAGGTAGATGTGGCGGGTGATGAACGGCGCGGCCTCCCTGTACGGCCTTGAATGAGACTGATGAATGATGATCAATTAAATTCGTTTCACTACGCTTTGGCCGTCCTGAATCAACTTCACACCTCTGCCCTTTGGAGTGTGCTTGCGTCGAGTGTGCTTTCCAGTCCTGGTATAAGCTGCATACAGTATTTCAAAATAACGACGTTTCTGTCCTCGTTTCCGTTCTCGTTTCTGTCGTCGGGACTCTGCTCATGCCACCATGCTATGATTTCCCTTGCTGCTGTGGTAAGGTCAGACCCGTACCTGCACTTGTACTCGGTGTCCTCGATTTGCTGCCCACTCGACTCGAGCCAGCCTCCTGCTCCAAGAAATTCTGCCATAGTTCTGCCAAGCTCTCCTTGCCACTTGGGCTGCTCCCACCATCTAGATACTCACTCTCTAGTCGTGACAATGCCGGAGAGCTGGGTGTCTTGTGCATCATGGGGGTGCCCGGTAACCTCAGACTGCCCGTGCTACTCGCTCCCCCCACTCTTTGCAAACCAGCCTGCTCTTTTTGTTCATCTGTCCAACTGAGGAGTGCTGCTATGAGTTGGAGGATTTGGAATTTCTTGGGATCCGATCGGTCGAGGGCGAGGAAATGGAGGAGATGGTTTGTTACAATTTGTCTGGCACGTGTCAGCAGGGTTCTAATCTCCAATGGACAAATCTTACCTGTCCACGTTGTCCTCCGGCTTGCCCTTCTTCAGGAATCTCAAGGCCTTGGTGAGGTGATCGTTCAGGATGACCGCCTCATGCCTCAGTTTGCCGATGAGCAGATTCTTTTCCTTGACTTCTTTCTCGAATGGCAGGGCTCTTTCCAGATCTTGCTGTGTCTTCTGGAGCTTCTCGTGAGTGTCATTCAACTCGTCTTTCACAGCCTCCCACTGCTTCCGTAGCTCTTGCATCTCCTGTTGTGAGCTCTCCACCAAATCTCTCAACTCCTTCTTTCTCGCGTTCTGAATCTCCTGCATGGCCTTTTGTAGACTGACCACTGTACTCGACTGGCTGTCCCTTTCGTTCGCGGCTCTCTCATAGTCTTTCTGTACACTGGCCAGTTGCTCTTCCAGGTCCGTCACTCTATCGCTCAGGTCTCTTCTGATGCTTCTCTCTTCCATGGCCAGAACCTCCCAATCATGCATGGCCTGTTTGGCCTGCTCAAACTCCTCCCTCAGATACGTCTCGGACTCTCTCATCTCCTCTCGTTCTTTCATCCAGTTCGTCTGGCTGGTGGCTACCCGCCCTCTCAGCTCCTCAAGCTCTTTCTGCATGTTTGCGTTCTGGCTTGTCAGCTCTTCGACTTCTTTCGCCTTGACTGTGTAATTCTCTTGCAGCTCCGACCTCTGCTCTTCCAGTTCGTCTATCCTCGTCCGTGCCTGTGCGAGATCTTCCTGGGCTAGGTCAGTACCCGTCCACACCTGGCTAGACCCTACTCACTGCATCCGCTTTCATTCGTTCACCCAGCTGACTGCGGATTGTGTTGACCTTCCCCAGCAGATTCTGATAGTTCTCTTCCGCCACCTCTCGTTCCGATTGCTCCTCTTGAAGCTGCGCCTGAACATCACCCATTTCCCGCTCATGCTTGCTTTGCACCTCCTCTAGACTCTGCCGTATCCGGGTCACTTCTTCGCGTAGCGCATCACGATCTCGGACCAGAGCATCAAAGCGTGCAGTGGCTGCTGCCATGTCGCCTGATATGCTCATGCTTGCGGTGCCGTTGGTGAGGGACGATACAGTTTCTTCGTCGACTGAGGTTGCAGCGGACGTGTCCGCAGGTTGTGCTTCAGAGTCTTCCCGCTCCTGCTCTGACTGTTCCGAGTCGTCATCATCTTGGTGCTTGGAATCTAGTTGCTGAGATGGCGTGCTGGTAACAGGGGTGCTTGCAGTGCTTGAAGAGGCGGCCTTCTTCTTGTTCTTTCTTTTCTTTTTGGATTTGGTTTCTGCAGATGTTAGTGATGCCAGAAAACAGTAACAGACGACGTACCTGGCACTGCTGGGTTATCCATTTTATGTCAAGGGCAATAAAGGGCGAATTGGTAATGTAAAGCGTCGGCTCGTAATTCCTCGACGTACCGGTGTTTCGAGTGAGGTGTTCTCTTACGTTGGCTGCCGTGAATGCACGTGGAAATTAGAGCCAGGGTCCAAGCATCTGCAAAAAGCAAAAAACGTTAGCAACCACCATAGAAAAAGATTCGACATCCATTGAATGGAATCATTCCCCAAATGCAGCGCCTTACTTTCCTAACTCTACAGAAGTCGCTCCCGGATGTGGATCTGGACCAAAAGTGCAAAGCTCTCTCATAGTTTTTACAGGCCCAGAACATATTCAAACATTCTATCCCTTCGCCGGCAACTCATCCGCCGCTGACAATATAATCATAGCACGTCTCACATCGTCCAGGCGACAAGCTGTTCTGATTCCTGTCTCATCTGTACATTCCACTCGGATTCCCTTACAAGTTTCTCTGAACGTTCAGTCTTTGCTCCCTTATTCTCTTCAACCCTTTCCGCTCCTTGTCCTTAGGCAAACCCGACATCCTAGGCTTGCATCCCAAAGAGGGCATCATCTGCTGCTGCTCTATGCTTCCCTCAATCAGGAACCGCATTCCCATGGTCGAACAGGTTCCCGGTGAAGTAAAGCGACCAGGTCTGCAACCCTCGCCTGTTTGATATCAACGATCTCGTGCCTGAGGCACACATCCTAGAGGACGACACTGTGCTCGGGATACCACTCTTGATATCACGGTGCTGAATGGAGCTTACATCTCGTGCTCCGTTGAGTTCGTCCAAAACCTCGTTTCCATCTCCTTTGCCACGATCGTTGTGATATACATTGAACCTTGAGTTAGCCAAGAGTGTTTCTCCCCTCATGACGGATGAGGAATCTCTAGAGAGGGCCCATCGACCTCCGCTGAAAGAGCAAGGTTGAGTCCTGACATGCAGAGCAAGTCCGATGTGCCATGTCTGAGGAATTGGTGCATCACGGATACAATTGTCTTCCATGTGATGTTGCCGGTAGTTTGATGCGTAGAAGCAAAAGAAAAAAGGGTAACAGGACGCATTGTGAGAAGAAACTGAACTCGGTCCATTTTGACAAGGCATCGTCGACAAGTCTATGTCAAGAGGTAAGGAGAATAAGTTCCAGCAAGGTGATGTCAATACTCTTCAAACCACACAGACAATGTGCGCTTTCCGGTCCACGCCGAGCAGAGCTGCGCAGGCTGTGAAGATACCTTCTGCACCATCTTGAGTGTTTTCTTCGATGCCGTCCGCTTCAGCTTTCGATCGTCAGAGCATGATGCCATTCCTTGATCAGCAGAGGTGCTCACACAACTCATGCGAGAGTGCAGCACACTACTTTGGAGAGATTTCCGTCCTTGATTCTTTGGATCGTTTCGTAGCACGCGTCTTTTCAAGCTCCAGGCCTTTGTATCATGTCTTCGATCTGGCTGAGGAGCGTTCTTGATCAAAGTTTAAATCAGGATGGCGTTCAGGGGGGGGAAATTTCCCAGCAGAAACCTTCTCGTGTCAACGATCGAACCATCTCAGGGCAGCACCATTCAAGACTCATGCCCTCGTTGATGCACCCATTATCTCGTATGCAATTCATCTCCTTGGAGCATCGACTTGCGTCTTTATGAGCTTGGGTGGACACTGATACTGCATTGCGATGGGTAGGCAAGCTCTCTTGCGATGGGCGCATTGACTCATATTGTCCAAATCTGATGAACCGTATTCATCAACAGCACCCATGGCAAGGAATGGACGAGCGTAAATTTCGAGTATGGAGCGCGATGTCGAAGCGAATTCGGTCAATGCAGGTTTCGGTTTCTGACACTCTCTTATGGCAACGCTCAATTAGATCGTAAGCAGTACGCATTTACGAAGATGCGTTCAAGGATGTCAGCCAGTGTAAGCCTGAGAGCATCATGACGGCGGAATCTTGCTCTTTCCACTGGAAGCGGTTGTAGAAGAACAGCGGCAGAGTCTCGACCTCATTGACGAAAGAATTGCATAAGTCATCCTATAGTGGGAGCAAAATGCTCAACGGAAGTCGACGGCTCCACTCAAAGAATGAGTCCGTTTCACATCTCATTGCCGTAGCCGATGAGGGGATTGGGGAGATATGATGTGTAGAATACCAGTACATTGTCGAGAAAGGGTTGAGGATGAATAGTTGGGAGTATTTTGAGGACGCCGCCGAGCAGAAGGCTGTAGGCACGGGTCTCCCTGGAAAGCGTTGCCAGTATATCAAACAATTTGTAGACCGGCTCTTCCAATGGCGTGGTTGTACCCTTCATTTCCATACCCGTCCGAGCCACATGATCCATTCGTCAAAACATATACTCAAGAGATCGCTTGAACGCAGCAAACCAAACCAATCACTCATCATAAGCCCTTCAACGCCTCATGGTAATCCATTCTAACATCGTCTTCCTCAGTCCACTCCCGTTTCTCTTGCGTCGGCATAGGACTCAGGTCGTTATCATTAGACTCACCGCTCGCTCCAGACACCATAATCTCATCCTCATCGTATTCCATTGCTGCATCCTCCTTCTTATGCCTCACGCTCCCATCACCGCCATCCGAGGCAGTATTTCCCGTAGGCCAAGGCGCGAGACTCGCAACAGAATCCTCTGCAGGCTTTTTGAGAACAGAACCAGGAAAGGTAGGCATATCCCCCTCGCCCTCCGTGTAATCCCACATACCACCAGTGTTCCTTGGACTAAGTGGGGAGCCACGGTCCTGGTCACTCCGTCGCTCAACATGCTCAGCAGTTGGCATCTGCCTCGCCTCACCATTGGATTTCTCATGGTCCCTCTTCCGCCTCGCAAGAATCCCGGCAATCCCGAATTTCTTGTCTATCACATCAGATTGTGTGGCATCAGAAAAGGTACTATTCGTTCTCTGGGTGAGTTTTGCGGCGCGTCTCCGAGCACGACTTTCATGGATTGGATCTACCTGCCTCTTCGCCGCTGGTACCACGTTCAGATAGAGTGGGAATATCGCACCAAACGCAAACGCCGCAAGGATCACACAGTATGAATACGGCCAACCCTTTGAATTCGAAACAGCCCAGACAATCGGCGGGAAGACGGCGCCGCCACTGATGGCGGCGGTCATGAATGCCGCGGCGTTGAACGTTTGATCGCCCATCCCGCGCATACTGATCGCATAGGTGATGGGAAAGATGCTGCCCTCGAAGAAGTAGATTAGATTATTGGTTGCAATGCCACCTGCACCTCTGGCGGACATTTGGATGGCGGAAAGGACGATCACGCCAATGAAACAAGCCATCAGGATCCAACGTGGTTTGACGAGGTAGTTTAGGAAGCTGCCGAGAAAACGACCGACGGCGAATGTGGTGTGTGCCAAAGTTTCAAAGTCGAAGCTGTCCAGCTTGCTGCCGCGGGGGATGAATGGGCTGATGAGGTTGTCGGTGCTACCACCGTTGCCTTCTTGGCCGCCGACGTAGCACCACTGCGCAAACACACCAAGGACGAGGGTGACCCATACGACGCGGAAGGGGCCAATTCGTGTTCGGTACACGGCGCTGCGCTTATCGGCCTGCTCCTCGAGTTGTTCTTCGGTCGCTTCGGGGAGGGGAATGTAGTAGAACACTATAGCCAAAGCGAAGGTGAAGAGGAAAATCCCCAGGTAGGCCCATTGCACATTGACGAGAGATGGAGCGTTGAGGATGTTCTTGAAGAGGACGCGCTTGGCCAGGAGTGGGGAGCACACTGTGCCGACTGCTTGGAATGCCTGAGAGAAGTTCAGTCGTACTTCGGCGTATTCTAGAGGGCCGCAGAGAGTGATGTAAGGGTTCGCGCCAATTTCTAGGCAGGATAAACCGAAGCCGACGATCAAGTTGGAGACGATGAAGGCGGGATAGGAGGTTAAGACTGCAGAGGGCCAGAAGACGAGAGTACCGCTGCCGTACACGCATAGTCCGGCGATCATGGACGATTTGAATCCGTACCGATGCAGAAGGAATCGCCCGAGGGTGAGTGGCCCAAAAAAGTAGCCGCCGAAATATGCACCATGTAAACCAAGGGCTTGGCCCGTGGTCAGTTTGGCGATGATCTGGAATTGACCATTGAGAACGTCGAGCAATCCGTATGCGAACCCCCAGAGGAAGAAAATGATGGTCACGACTGCGACCGGCCACAAACTTTGTCGGTTGCTTATTTTCAGCATGTTCTTGTTCTTGTCCATCTTCACGAACCCGAAGTCAGAAGTGGTAGAGACCGCTGTGGTGGTCCGTGATATGCGAGGCATGCTTGGCTCTTTCCGAGTCAAGCTAGACCCGGGCACGTCGCTGTCGGGACCCGCCAGCATGTTCAGAAATCCCATGTAATCACCATCGTCGTCTCCAGTATACTCCTCGATGGTAGGTTTTCGAAACGCCGCCGGGTGTGTCAGGATGTCGATGTCTGTACTCATGGTGGACAGTGGTTCATTCCTCTTTTCCGCCGCAACATCCGCGCTGCTTGTCGGGCTGATATCGTCGATGTCCTTGATGAAGTTTGGTGCAAACTTGAGGAAGAGCGGCTTCAAGCTTGGTACACAAGCACAGACGATTCCAACACTGACTTCGACGGCGCTCCACATGAAGCTCAAGCTCGCAAACCAAGAGAAATCGGATGATTCGACAATCTGTGGTGCTCCACCATGGCCAGAGTGTGAGAGGGTGAGCCTGTCAAGTGCCGCATTTTGAAGATACGCAATTCTCACCACGTCCACAACCGCGACGAATATGCCAGCGCTGAACGTAACGACCAGGATGATTTTCTGCTTTTTAGGCAATCTCAATCCGGTCAAGATCGGCATCGGCAGCAGAAGGAGGGCCAGGTCGGTGATGATGTTGACGGGAGCCGAGGAGAGGTAGAGCGTCACAATGTCCGTGCACTTTGCATCAGGGGGAATAGGCCATCTGTACCCTGCCGATACAGGTCGACATTGGAAAATGTTGAGGAAGGTCAAGGCTGCTCCTGCCACGTTGACGATAGCCAGTGTGATCCAGTTGCACCATCTGAACACAGGGTCGACATCTTTGCTCATGACCGACAGGTAGAAGACGATGATTGAGGTTTTGGTCAACATGAGACATGGGTTGTAGAGAATGGAGTACGTGTATAGTGCCCGTCGGAAATCGTCTCTTGTAGCTGGACCTATGTCGTCCCAATGCTTCCCCAGGCCGTCAGAGACGCCCACGCAGATGGCTGCTGAAAAGCCGACCGAACATAGCCACGCCGCCAATATCCACCAGTCGTCCTGCTTCACCGATCGGACCAAGACCACTCTGGTGTAGAACCTGGCCGCGACAAAGATGGTGGCAACAATGATCACGGCCAAAGTGACGCCCGACGTCACCGGCCCTCGGTTTGCAACCATGTTCACCTGGCTCCTTCTCTTTCGCAGTGTAAGTTTACTCGTTCTCGCTCGATGGGAAATCGAGATGCGTCATTGCCACCAGGACCCTGAGTCGTGCAAGCACCACAGAATGCGCCGTTATGCCATTGTCTGCTGGTTGGGAAGTAAAGAGAAGTGTTCGAGACGTTCGTCAATGGATGCCACGGCTGAAACCAAGTCGAAGATTGGCGAGGAGTAATGAAATTCAGCGGAGGGTGGAGAATTTGTGCCATGTTCTGGCCAGCTCGACTCGTGGAGACGGGTCAGCGTGCAACAATTGGGCAATGATTGACGACAAAGTTTCGCGGCGCAAATGCTTATCCGTGGGGTTAGGTCAAACGCCGATTGCAGGCCAAAAGGGGGCCGGACAGCCGACCGAGTGATCGAATCCCATCTCGCTGGCCAGTAAAAGTCCCTTCTGCCGAAAGCAATCACAGCCGTGGACATTTCAAGCCGACATTGATGGTATTGCTTTTCGAAAATGGCCTGAGGTGGTTCCCTTGTATTCTGACACTGTTAAAACTACTGTGAAGGTGCCATATGTGGTGAGTTTCAAGAGGTAAAAATGGGCTTTTGTGGCTCCAGTTCCGGAGGCTTCGCTAATTAGACTTCCCCAACTGCTTTGTGGCAAGAGGGTTGTGCCCCAAGCTTGTGGCCGAAGAGCACGTGCAACAACCTGCTCGAGCTATTCCACGAACAAGCTACTGTACCCGACCCGTTCGTGTGCACCCACAGTGCCAATGCGCCCTCCAACCGTTGATGCCACATCCAATAGCTTTTTTTGGCCAGCGACAGTATTAGCACAATGCAAAGGACGTTTACACTACCGTCAAAACCACCCCGTCGATGTTGATGCCTTTCCGCTTCTAATCAGATCCAGGATCAAAGCCTGTTTCAGGAAAATTGTGGACCGCGGGCGAAAAACAGGTGCTGCCTTGCTCAAGATCAGGCTTGACCACTGAATTCATGACCCATTCAGCGCCATGCAGCGGCATAGAAGTCCTATTTACTCGGATAAAATTCCCACAGCATATTCTGCTGACAACAAGGATTTCAGAGAGCCCGACGGCGTCACCACTGTCCAGTCTAAGTGACAGTTGTGGTCGTCCCAAACATAATTACTCTGCAGTCCACACACGTCTTCTCACACCGTAATTTGGTCGGATTAGCTGCAGAACAGACGCCCGACAAATGCAGATAGGAAAGGGAATTGGGAATGCACAAGATGAGACGCAATCCAAAAGACACAAGGACAGGGCATTTGCAAGAATGTCGAGGCATGAAGAGCATCCATGGCTTTACCGTGCTCCCTTAGCTCCGGGTCGCATGGTGGACTTCTGCTACTCACTGCCCTTTCCACGCCTTTACCTCCGGCGGCGGTTTCTGCGCACCTTGCAACTCCATCTGACTATCATACAACACCCCATCCGCACCGCCCGGCCTTCCCACTCCATCAACATCATAACTACTCACGGCGCCGTTCACATGAGCATCGTCCGCCTTCCCAGCCACACGCTCACCCCAAATCTTGCTTCGGGCATCCTCACAGGCCCCTTGAATGGTCTTCATAACCTCCTCAATCTTCTCCGCCTGCTCCCGCCATCCTCGTCGCCTGAGCCCACCAACCAACCTCCTCACCTCCTCATGCGTCCCATTCACCCGTTCCACCAGCCTCGCCACAGAGGCAACAAGATATTCCTCCTCGTATACACTTCCCTTCTTCCCCCTGGCCCTCTTCCTCTCCTCTCTCCTCTTCGTTTTCGAGGTTTTGCGGGACATGTTGCTCGCAACCGTCCCCGCGAATTTCGTCGAAGCTTGACTGCCACCTGCGCCGCCGCCGTATCGGGTAAACATGGATTGTCCGCCCAGGGTGCTTGCGTCCGTCGGTGCAAGGGAGACGTTATCCGGGATGTCCGTGCCTTCTCCGCCCGTGACTGGATCACCACCGAAGAATGCGAGTGGATCCTCGGCTTTCTTGACTCGTAATTCTTCGATCCGTGGGACTTGAGACGTGAGTTGTGTTTGGCAGTCCGCAATTAGTTCCAGGATCTCGCCGAATTTGCGGGTGAGCATTGGATCCACGACAGTACGGATCTGATCTGCTAGTCCACGTCCTGGCATTGAGAGAATGCGTGTTGCTTCAGCGAAATATGAACTCTTGCACAGCAGTTCGGCTGCGGTGAGTGGCTCGGAGAGGTACTCCAGGTAGATGGTGGCCGCAGAGCGATAGTCTCGGTGTTCTTCCACACAGGTTGTTGCCAAACTCTGAGCAAGCGATTGGAGTTTATCTTTGGATAATGGGACTAGGCATGCGCAGGTCAGACATTCGCGCCATGCATGGGCGAGAGCATAGAGAGGATATGCTGATTCGTAATCGTGGAGGCTTTCGTATAGCGTGGCTGCAGCGGCATGCTGAGACTGTGAGGAAAGGTGGTCAGCATGGAGGCGTGTAATCTTTTGCAGGTGTGGTTGGTCATGGGCGTAGAGAGTGATTGCGTGGGAGTAGAGTGCATGTTTGATCGTGTAGGATTCCACCTCTTCATGCTCGCCTAGCGCATGTAAGGACGTGAGGGCCGTGGCAAATCTTTTGAGGTGGTTGTCGATCGTGTATTGCCGACGTAGCTCGGGCAGAGATTGCAGACTCTGCAGGAACGGCATGTACTCTCTGGGATCTCGCTGGGCGTTTTGAGCCACGAGAAGGGTCAGTTCAAGGTCGTAGAGGGAGAGTGCCGCATCAAAGAGGCGGTTGGTATCTGTGAGGAAACATAGGTGGGATACCGCTGTGTCGGCTTCGTCTGACGAAGTTTGGCGGAGGGAAGAGACAAGAGTGAGAGCAGAATCAAGGTCCGGTGGGCGTTTGCAGACATGCGCCGTCACTATGTTTGTAAGGTAGGTCGCATCTTTTTTTCGTAGGCTGGAGATCAAGGCATCGCAAACGGTGTTGACTTTGTTAGGTTTGGAAGCGGCCGTTGCAGCGGGAGTGGTGGTGTTGTTGAGGACCGCTGCTGGTCCTCTGCTTGTATCACGGTAGAGCGTTTGAGTTACGTCTTCCTCTTTCAGCTTCTGAATGAATTCATCGAGCCGACTGGGTCTCTTCAGCTGATCGATGAATTTCTCAATGTTATCAGACCACAGCGGCGGGTCATAATCATACAGGATGTTGAGATCGACCTGATGAGTCTGACACGCTATGAACGCTTTTCGGTAATCAAGATTCCTGATGTGTTCCCGAATGCCTGAGACTACCAATATTCGAGGGTAGATTGTCTCAAGGTTGCCACGAGGCATCTGAAGGACGACTGCGTAGATCGATGGTATGACTGTGATTATTTGTGCCCCCCGCTCAATTGCTCGACAACGTTCGTCAACTTCCGGAGCGTCATCCGGAAAGATCATGTTGGGTTCGTCTGTCAAATGGACAAACTTGAGTAGATGGTTGGAGGTAGTGTAGACAAGGTGTGTCTCCGTGACAGCAAACGACGTGACCTGATTCGCTTTCGTGACGCCATTCACCTCTAGTGTCTGTGCCTTTGTCAGTGAGACTGCACAGTGAGTCTCCTGAGCACTCTCTGGCAGATTTACCACGACTCCCAGGCTTGTTCCGGAGAAGGCTATGGCGGTATTGGAGTCCGTGGATATGGGCACAATGTCTTGACCTCGGCGGAACCAAACCTGGTCTTGATCCGAGTCGGTCAGTATTTGCCGCGCATCACGGGGCACACAAACGTCCAGGGTCCTTAGGTCTATACCGTCATTGACTGCATTTACCCAAGTGTAATTGTGGCAGAATGCTTGGCCGCTGGAGGCTGTGTTTCGAGCTGGAGCGAAAAGATAGACCTGGTCTTCATGCTGGATGACGAGCTGTGTAGGGCGGGGGAACATAGCAAGCTCTTTGCTCTGTATGGTGACTCTTTCAGTATGGCGCACAGATGCTTCTTTGCTGCTTGCTTGACGCATCTCTAATTTGCAAAGGTACAGACGTGAATGTGTGAGAAATGCCACACGTTGGCAGGTTCGACTCATGGCGCAGGCAATGATGTTCTCTTCTGCTTCGATATCGATGTATGCCATCGGGGGTGGAATGTTGACGTGCTTGAGAGGGGTGAGTTTGAGCTTCGTGCCGTCTATCACCGCAACAAGACCGTAATCGAATGGTTGACGTGCTGAGCCTCGGTCGACTTTGAAGTCCAACAGTATGGACTGGACCCCATTGGTATTGGAAAGGGAAAGTCGTAATGGATCGGTGGCATGCCAGTTCATCTTGTGCGTATCTTTTATTCTCAGCTCTTGTTTGAGATAGTAATGGTAGTTCCCCATGGTCCATAACTGTACTCGATCGACCATTTTGACGGCCAAAATGGACGAGTCGCAGTTCCAAGAGAGGAGGATGTCAGCGCCGAAGGCAGTCATTTCCGCTTCGCTGAGTCGCAACTCAAACTGGCCATGGCGAAGGCCATTGCGCTCGAAAAAGGCCACCTCAAGCTTTGGAACACCATGATTGGTCCTCGTGACACCAGCGATCAGATTGCCATACGGTCGCCAGCTTACGGCGGACTCTAGGCCATCGACAGGTTCGGAGACGCTATCGAGCACACCCTCGGCGGTGTATACGCGAATCACTCTTCTCGGGCTTGCAATGGTGCTGTTCACCGCAACATAAGCACCATCGCCTCGCCAGCTGATAGTCGTCTTGCCATTGTCGTGGGGACTTGGCTTACCTTCAGCGACAGTCTCTGGCATGGTGGGGTCTTTCATCGCTTTGGCTCGCTTGCCTTGGAATTGTGTCTCCTTCTTCCCCCAGCCAACGGATACGTGCTTCGATAGCTTGAGGTCATTCTCTTGGAAGGATACTTCGTTCACCGGCTCGAGCTGTTGGCTCATCAGCACGAGTGACCCTGTACGCGTGACAACAGCAAGGAAAGAAGCATTCCATGACCATTGAGCAGCCGCGATGCCGACGTCAATGCTGCCGACGATTTCGATTCGCTCCTGTTCGGGCTGGGGCTTCTCTCGCACGAGGAGGAGATCTCCACCGGCAAGGACCAGACATATTGAAGAAGACTCATGGAAGTAGTGGAGAGAAAGCACTTCGTCACATTCCAATTCGGGCAGTGGGCATGGCGCATCCCAGGAAGTGATGACAGGTGCTCGATTGGCATGAGGGAGGCCTGCAGGACATCTCCTCAGCTCGATCACTGGTTTGGAGGCAGTTGGGCCAAATGCGCATATCACATCATCAGTCGAGGCATCAAATGCGGTAGCTGTCAGTGGTAGACCATTGTCTGAAGAGTCAAACTTTGTCTCATCGATCTCAGCGACGCTCAGGTTTCGCATGGCTGTCGAAAACTCCACACACTTCGTCAGACCTGGACAAATCACTGCATCATCATCTTTATGCAATTCGAAGTTGTTGATAAGGCAGTCCGTGAACAATTAATATGAAGTCGTGACGTTTGATAAATTTAATTCAAATCTCGCCAAACAAGGAAATTTTTGCGAGTGTCTATCAGAAAGCATCCCCGACTCTACATTCAACGAGGAACAGCAGCAAGAATACCACACAAGCTCCTCAAAAACTTGGATTTTCTGTTGTTATACTGTTGTCCGAAGCTTCATGCGTATTTTGTATCCGCGCCGTGGCACATTCATGCCTTCGGTGGAGCATAGTAATACTGGTATGTACAATCTTTGTCCTTCGCCTTTGCACCGCGTCCACACCCAGCTTGAAGCACATGATCAATAGCCAGATGGATGGCCCTAGTTCTTGTATGTCTGCCAGACTGTATCTCGTGTTAGTGATCGCTCTCATGACAAATCCCAGAGCTCTCCTACAAGCCATGCCAATCGGTAGACCGAATCCAGTTGCTGTGCCATGTCAGTCACATGCTCGCCCCAGTTGGGGACTATTCCTACCCATGAATAGCCAGTATCTCACAGCGAAGAATCGTGTCTGTGTGTTGAAAGGCAAGTTTGATCGCGGGCCTTCAGGATAGTGGAAAGGACTGGCCATTTGGGATCGGGTCGTTGTGAAGGTTCGTCGGGCAGCCGGAGCCGCGGCTCGTGCAATCGCTCGTGAGTACATCGTGTCAAGGTTTTCGTGAGGTAAGGAGCGGAGTTGTGGATGCGGAACGTGGTCAAGTGTAGCTATAAGTTTGTGGTGAATAGTGGTGTGAGTGCTTCGATGAGCTCTACTCGGCGCACCTTCCGTGACGAGGCTGCAGGAAATGCCACGTGATTCGGGTCTTTCAAGCCTTTCCTCCTCGCCAAATATTTCCTGCTTCGTCGCAACCCTGCTCTCCATCCATCCTGCAACGATATACCTTCTCGGGGTCTGCTATTCGGCATTGCGCCATCTTCTTAGTATGGACGATCTGTTTGATGTCTTCAGCGAGCAGCCAAACGTTGTACCTCCTACGAATGGCGATTCGAGTGGAAGCAACGCTCAGCAGCGGCGACTCAAGCGACAAGCAAATGGCGAGTTGAAAGAAAACGAGGTGGCGAGCTCTCCCAGCGAGCATGAGAGCAATGCCTCTCCATCAGATACCGAATCGAAAGCGGAGGATGGGCCCGCAGCAAAACGTCCGCGGCCAGAAAATGAGCCTGAGCCCGTCGTCACGGATACCTTTGAGACCGAGAAGTCAAGAGAAGTGCAAGCTGCAGCAGGTCTTCAAGCACAGAAGGAGAGCGGTACAGTCACAATATCCCACCAGGTCCGACATCAAGTGTCGCTCCCTCCAGACTACAACTACGTTCCCATCTCGCAGCACAAGCCTCCGGCGGAGCCAGCGCGGGAGTGGCCTTTTGAGCTCGACCCGTTCCAGGCCGTCTCGATCGCATCCATAGAACGAAATGAGTCTGTTCTGGTGTCGGCGCATACTTCAGCAGGCAAGACGGTTGTGGCAGAATATGCGATTGCACAATGTCTCAAGAATAACCAGCGCGTCATCTACACCAGTCCGATCAAGGCGCTGAGTAACCAGAAATATCGAGAATTCAACGAGACCTTCGGAGATGTCGGCCTGATGACCGGCGATGTGACCATCAACCCAACGGCGACCTGCCTTGTCATGACGACTGAAATTCTGCGGTCCATGCTGTACAGAGGCTCGGAGATTATGCGCGAAGTCGGCTGGGTCGTGTTTGACGAGATTCATTACATGCGCGACAAGACTCGAGGGGTGGTTTGGGAAGAGACCATCATTCTGCTTCCCGACAAAGTGCGCTATGTCTTCCTGTCCGCGACCATTCCAAACGCAATGCAGTTTGCCGAGTGGATCACCAAGACGCACAATCAACCATGCCACGTCGTCTATACCGACTTTCGACCGACTCCTTTGCAGCACTACTTCTTCCCGGCTGGCGCCGACGGTATTCACTTGATCGTCGACGAGAAGGGTGTGTTTCGAGAAGACAACTTCCAAAAGGCAATGAGCACCATCGCAGAAAAGCAAGGTGACGATCCTGCCGATGCCATGGCTAAGAGACGCGGCAGAGGCAAGAACAAACACGGCAACAAGGGTGGGCAGAAGGGGCCGTCAGACCTTTACAAGATCATCCGCATGATCATGATGAAGAACTACAATCCTGTCATTGTTTTCAGCTTCAGCAAACGAGATTGCGAACACAACGCCATCCAGACGAGCTCCATGAGCTTCAATGATGATTCGGAGAAAGCCATGGTCACGAAAGTGTTCAACAGTGCGCTCAATTCCTTGAACGAGGATGACAAGAAGCTGCCTCAAATCGAGCATCTGCTGCCGCTATTGAGACGAGGTATTGGCATTCATCATTCTGGTCTCCTGCCCATTCTGAAAGAGACGATCGAGATCTTGTTTCAGGAAGGTCTCATCAAAGTCTTGTTTGCCACGGAAACATTCTCCATTGGTCTGAATATGCCAGCCAAGACCGTCGTTTTTACCAGTGTCCGGAAATTCGATGGCGTCAGTCAGAGATGGCTGACTCCTTCCGAGTTTATCCAAATGTCAGGGCGAGCCGGTCGAAGAGGTCTGGACGACCGGGGTATTGTCATCATGATGATTGACGAGCAAATGGATCCGTCGGTCGCGAAAGAGATTGTGCGTGGCGAGCAAGACAAACTCAATTCGGCCTTCTACCTCGGTTACAACATGATTCTCAACCTGCTACGAGTTGAGGGTATCTCGCCCGAGTTTATGCTGGAAAGGTGTTTCCATCAATTTCAAAACACGGCCGGGGTAAGCAACCTCGAAAAAGAACTGCAACAACTCGAAAGTGACCTGACGGACATGGTCATCGAAGACGAAGCAACCATTCGAGCATATTACGATCTACGAAAGCAGCTCGACAATTATGCCGAGGATATGCGAATGGTCATCATTCATCCCAACTATGCCTTGCCGTTCATGCAACCGGGTCGCCTGGTCGAGATCAGGCAGGGCGAGCACAACTTTGGTTGGGGCGCAGTCATCAATTTCGCGCGTCGGGCACAACACAAGGAGAGTTCCGAACAGCTTTCACCGCAAGAGTCGTGGCGGCTTGACGTGGCGCTGGTATGTGCTGATGGTCCGGCGGTGCCCACCAAAGCTACCCAAGCCCTGCCACCGGGGATCCGACCTGCCCAGGAGGGTGAAAAGTCACGAGTGGCAGTCGTGCCCATGCTGCTCAAGTGCGTCCACAAGATATCTCACGTTCGCATCTTCCCGCCGAAAGACATCAGCGCGCAGTCTGAGCTCGACAAGATACAGCGATCGCTGGTGGAAGTGCAACGAAGATTCCCCGATGGTCTGGCCATATTGGATCCGGTTGAAAACATGGGTATCTCTGACAAATCTTTCAAAGAACTTCTGCGAAAAATTGAGGCAATGGAGTCACGTCTCGTCAGCAATCCCCTTCACAACTCCCCACGCCTTGAAGGATTGTACAACCAATATGCCGAGAAGGTGGCCATCTCCGATAAGATTCGAAGTGTCAAGAAGAAGATTCAAGATGCGCAAGCCATCATGCAGCTAGAAGAGCTCAAGTGCCGTAAGCGAGTGCTTCGACGTCTGCAATTCATCAATGATGATGAAGTGGTCCAGATGAAGGCGCGTGTGGCTTGTCAAATCAGCACCGGCGACGAGTTGATGCTCAGTGAACTGCTATTCAATCGCTTTTTCAATGACATGACTCCTGAACAGTGCGCGGCTGTCATGAGTTGTTTTGTGTTTGAGGAGCGAGTTAACGAGACACCTGTGTTGACAGAAGACCAGTCAAGAGCACTTCGGGAGATTCAACGGCAGGCACGTGTGATCGCAAAGGTATCAATCGAATCCAAGCTGCCGATGAACGAGGAGGAGTACGTCCAAGGATTCAAGTGGCAGCTGATGCCTGTCATCTACGCTTGGGCCACCGGCAAGTCTTTCGCCGAGATCTGGTAAGTCCCATGGCGACATTTCATCTTTCCAGCGCTGACATCTACCCAGCAAAATGACCGACGTCTACGAAGGCAGCCTGATTCGAACATTCCGAAGACTCGAGGAAGCACTGCGACAAATGGCAGAGGCAGCGAAAGTGATGGGCAGTGAAGAGCTGGAAAAGAAATTCGAGGAAGCACTCGGTAAGGTGAGACGAGATATTGTGGCGGCTCAGTCGCTTTACCTCTAACTCGCAGGATCCGATGTTCCACACGATCGCGACGCGGCAGAATCTTTGCCCCTCCCTCCCTTCTCTTCCTCCTCATCCGTGATTACATGTTCATGTTTGAGGGTCAGTATGGTGAGCAGTTAGCATGCAGGTCATTGGTGTTGTGGCTGCTTTGGACTGCTCATCCGGACCCCATGTAGTCACGTCCCGTCTGAACCCGCGACCAGAGAGAATGTCTCCCGTACAAATCCCCCCACCAAATCAGGTGGCAGTGTCATACTCACCAATGTGCTTTAGTGGTGGGCAGTTTGGAACGTCGCCTCCGATATTTCCGCGGACTGTCAGGACCTCTTATCAATAAATCCATTTTGTTGCCTTCCTTATCAACACAGATAGCAGCGTTATAGACATGTATATAAGCTGCTAGTACTTGCAACGACTAATTTCGCGGTGTTTTCGAGCTTGCAGTTCATGTTCACCAAGATGCTTCTCGGAATGGAGCTCTCGAGACACCTGACCACGAAAGCCGCACGCCGCGCCTCGGAGATGTCGGTCACAAATTTAAGGTTTTCACTACCACAAACGCCTCCGTCAGATTCGCAATCGATTTTGCGCCATTCCATGCGCCTAGGACCGGTCAAGAGCCCTAGCAGAATCTGCCGTTTTGGACGACAGTCCGATGATGCTGTACCTGGCGAAGACCGCCATTGAAGAATCGGTGTTGAGTGAGGTCAGTATGATGAATCAGAATCACCGGACAAGACTCGGAAATTCAGGTCATGCAAGCGGCAACCTGCGAGATCAGCGGGCCGCCCGAACGAAAAAAACCGCTAGCTTCGACATCCAACCTTGGGCGGACTTTTCACCTTGGCCACCCTTTGGCATTTCTCTTACGAGAAGACTCGGACTGGCGGCAAAAAATGTACATTGGTTCCTTCGCACTCATTGTCTAACCAGCTCTAGCTCGGGCCGTATACTGCAAAATTGTTTACCCCATTTTTGCAGCAAGACAAACACGGCAAAGACCAAGATACAACTTCCGCTCTAAAACCCGACGCTGCCACGCATCAGCACTGTAAGTCTTTGACTTCATCTTACTACCATACCGGAGATTGTTAGATTTTTTGGGCTCGTTAAGACCTAGATTCCTCATTTATTAGAATCACGACTCCTACGACCGCAAGCATTTTTCTCTCTCCCAGCCCCGAATAGAATAGTTTGACTGTTTGACCTTTTTTTTTTCCTTTATCGTTTCATGCAGACTTGACCATCCCGAGATCTGGTTCTCAACGTCTTTCATCCACCTCCTTCAGCAGGTTGCATCAAATACAGGTACGGGCAATCGGTCTCAACCGCACACCTCTCATAGACCTCAGCATGAGCGCAACGAAACGGCATGCGATACACACCTTCGACATAGATATCTATCTCAACCCCTGGATCCCCCGATCACGTCTCTACCTCCTTCCCAAGCCGATTTCGTTCTGGTTCGGCTATCGAGCACCATCAGCAGACGAACAACACCCAGCACGCCCGCCTGCATCGGTCCCTTTGGTTTGGCTATTCTCCTTCCTCGGCGCTTTCATTGGCATCGCCATCATCGAAAATGTCTTCCTGGCATTGCCTCTCCTGGGGGGACACCAAGCACCCATCGTCATCGCCTCGTTCGGTGCCGCCGCCATCCTAGAGTATAACACCATCGAGTCGCCTCTATCACAGCCACGAAATCTGGTCTTCGGACAGTTCCTGAGCGCACTGATGGGCGTGGGGATCACGAAATTATTCCATCTTCTCCCGGAAGCACGGTTCAATGATCTAAGATGGCTAGCTGGAGCATTGAGTGTCGGGGCTGCAAGCACGGTGATGGGAATGACCAAAACGGTGCACCCGCCTGCTGGTGCGACGGCATTATTAGCTGCGACCACCCCGGAGATAACTGAGTTGGGGTGGTGGCTGTTGCCTCTTGTTGTGTTGGCTTGTGTACTGATGCTATCCAGCGCTATGCTGGTAAATAATCTTTACAAGCGGTTCCCGTTGTACTGGTGGACGCCAGTCGATCTCAGCAAGCTAAGAAATTCAGACATCGTGAAGGCGAAGGATGTGGAAAAAGAAGGGCCAGACTCCGACTCTAGCTCCACTGTGTGTTCCGAGAATGGTCAGTCGCAGCTGCAGCTGCCGCTGCCAAACAGCACAAGTTCTGACTTAGCCCTTGCAAATTATCCGGATGGTCGGATCCTTGACACTGAGAGGAGGAGATTGAGAAACATTCATGAGAATCCGGAGCTGAGAGTGCAGATCGAGTTGGACAGGATCGTGATTCCAGACTGGATGAGTTTGAGTCAGTGGGACGTAGATGTGCTAGAGGGCTTTCAGAAAAGACTACGGGAGGTACACGAGAAGGATATGAACAATTCAAGATCATCAAGATCATAGAAGTATAGAGAGTCCCAATCATGAATTCATCCACGATAACTCTTCACCACCCAGCTACTTCACCATGCCGTTGCCACGACGGGAAATTGCATTTGCCTTTCGCTGGGCCTCCCAAGTGCTTGCATGTCAGTTACCAGCAATACACCGCGCTCCCCCCCTTTTGCAGCAATATTAAAACAACGACAATGACAAAATCGATGCCATGCTCCGGTGGATATAGGTGGCGGGATCGAAAAATGACGAGCACATGAGACACGGTCTGAGCGGAGAATCTCCATATGCTCTTGAATCTGAGAAATTGGCCCGAGGGGCGCATCGCGTGCTTTGCCACACCAAGCCATTAACGCGTTGCAACGCGTTGTCTCCACGAAAACAACTTACTCATATCGCCGTAGAACTTCGTGTCTGAAGTCCTTCTTCCCATACTTGTGCGACCTCCAAATGTGCTGCCAGTTTTGACACGACTCGATTCCAGTCTCGTCACAGCAAGCACATCCGAGCAGCATAGTTCTTCCTTCTTCAAAAACCTACCCCCTTTGCCACATCTCCATCACTTTCTCCTACAACATACAACCACCAGGATGTTCGTCTATAAACGAGATGGACGCAAAGAACGCGTGCAATTCGACAAGATCACAGCTAGAGTATCTCGATTATGTTACGGCCTCGACCCGGAACATGTCGATGCTGCAGCCATCACTCAGAAAGTCATCTCTGGCGTGTACCAAGGCGTGACAACGGTCGAACTCGACAATTTGGTGAGTCGGGCAGCGATGGTCAAGTGAGCACCGCTAATCCCAGCCAGGCCGCGGAAACCGCAGCGTACATGACAGTGATTCACCCAGACTATGCAATCCTTGCCGCACGCATTGCAGTTTCGAATCTACACAAGCAGACCAAGAAGCAATTCTCAGCCGTCATCACCGACCTGTACAACTATGTAAATCCCAAGAACGGCAAGCACTCACCGATGATCTCGAAGGAGACCTACGATTGCGTCATGAGACACGCCGACGAGCTCAACTCTGCGATTGTGTACGATCGAGATTTTAACTACCAATACTTTGGTTTCAAGACGCTGGAACGATCATACCTGCTCAAATACGACAAGAAAGTATGGGAAAGACCACAACACATGCTGATGCGTGTTTCCGTCGGGATTCACGGGGACGACATCGAAAAGGCCATTGAGACCTACAATCTCATGTCACAAAAGTGCTTCACCCATGCTTCACCCACTCTATTCAACGCAGGCACACCGAATGCTCAGATGTCATCATGCTTCTTGATTGACATGAAGGAAGACTCGATCGAGGGCATATACGACACTCTCAAGACATGTGCTATGATTTCAAAGAATGCCGGTGGCATTGGTTTGAATGTGCACAAGATCCGAGCGACAGGTTCCTACATTGCCGGCACCAATGGCACATCCAACGGCCTGGTGCCCATGCTTCGTGTCTTTGACAACACTGCTCGATATGTGGATCAGGGTGGCAACAAGAGACCTGGTGCCTTTGCCATCTACCTGGAGCCATGGCATGCCGACATCTTCGAGTTCCTGAATCTGCGAAAGAACCACGGAAAGGAGGAGGTCAGAGCCCGTGACCTCTTCTATGCCCTCTGGACACCAGACTTGTTCATGAAGCGAGTTGAGAAGAACCAAGATTGGACATTGTTCTGCCCCAACGAAGCTCCCGGCCTCTCAGACTGCTACGGCGACGAGTTTGAAGCCCTGTTTGAGAAATACGAAAAGGAAGGCCGTGGCCGACAAACCATCAAGGCCCAGAAACTGTGGTACGCCATTTTGGAAGCTCAAACTGAGACGGGCAACCCATTCATGCTGTACAAGGATGCGTGCAACAAGAAGAGCAACCAGAAGAATCTGGGTACCATAAAGTCCTCCAACCTGTGCACAGAGATTGTCGAGTACACTGCTCCTGATGAAGTCGCAGTTTGCAACCTGGCATCTGTGGCTCTGCCAGCCTTTGTTGATCAAGCCGAGGGTCAGTATGACTTTGGTCGACTTCATGAAGTTGTTCAAGTCATGACACGAAACTTGAACAAGATTATCGACATCAACTACTACCCCGTTCCGGAAGCCAAGAAGAGCAACTTCCGACATCGGCCCATAGGGCTCGGAGTTCAAGGTCTTGCCGACGCCTTCCTTGCGCTTCGATTGCCATTCGACTCTCCCGAAGCCCGACAACTCAACATCCAGATCTTCGAGACCATCTACCATGCTGCTCTTACCGCATCCTGCGAGTTGGCCAAGGAGCTTGGTCCCTACGAGACATATGAAGGATCACCCATCTCTCAAGGTCAACTTCAGTATGACCTTTGGGGAGTGACGCCGACTGATCTGTGGGATTGGGACAGCTTGAAGGCCAAGATTGCCGAGCACGGCGTTCGAAACTCCCTTCTTGTTGCGCCAATGCCAACCGCTTCCACATCCCAGATCTTGGGCAACAACGAATGCTTCGAGCCATATACGTCCAACATCTATTCCAGACGCGTGCTTGCTGGTGAATTCCAGGTGGTCAACCCATGGCTACTCAAAGATCTTGTCGACCTCGGTCTCTGGTCAGACAACATGAAGAACAGAATCATCGCCGAAGGTGGCTCCATCCAGAACGTTCCCAACATTCCAGCTGACATCAAGGCTCTATACAAGACCGTCTGGGAAATATCGCAGCGAACGATCATTCAGATGGCTGCCGACCGAGGTGCATTCATTGATCAATCACAATCTCTGAACATTCACTTGAAGGAGCCAACCATGGGCAAGATCACATCTATGCACTTTGCTGGATGGAAGATGGGTCTCAAGACTGGCATGTACTATCTCAGGACAATGGCCGCTTCCGCACCAATCCAGTTCACCGTTGACCAAGAACAGCTGAAGGTTGCCGATGTCAACGTTGCTCGGGAGCGGTCAGGCCCCAAGAAGCGAACCACTCCGGGCTATCAATCCTCATTCAATACCGCGCAACGACCAATGTATGCACAGAAGAACAGCTCAAACCATAACACGGCTACTGCAAACGGTATTCCAACGCCGACGACTACGCCTCCTGCGAGTGACAATAGTGAGAAGCAGCTAGCTGCCAAGTTTCAGAGGAGCCGACTGAGTGATGCCGAGGCATCAAGCAACGAGCCAAGTCCCCAAGTTTTGCCTACTGACCCTACCACCAAACCTGACGAGGAGAGCCTGGATAACAAGAAGGATCAGGAGGAGGATGGCAAGACTACTGAAGAGCGAGAGGCTGATATCTACTCCCAGAAGGTGCTGCAGTGCTCGATTGAAAACAAGGAGGCTTGTGTCATGTGCTCCGGCTAGGGCGTTGCGCTGGAGGCATGACGGATTGATGCTGTGCATTAGCCTGATGGGCTTACGTGGGTAACGTGTTATGGTCGGAAAGAATATTGCTACTGTGCTTGGGACGGCATTTATTGAATGGTAAAGACTGTACGTTATGTTGTATGTGATGTTTTCTGTGCAAATACCGCGGAAGTAGAGGTGTTACTACATTGCCGTTGAAACATTCTTTTCTCGCTGTCCCGACTGGGATTTCAACATCAGCGTGCTTGCGCCTCCAAGCGTGCTGGAGCAACTCTAGGGCAATTGGATTGCTTTATGGCAATTGCCCTGGCTAGACCGCTGCAGACCGCTCGAGTTACCTTAAGATGCTAAGTTCGGACTTTCGTCAATGGATGACAAATATCTGCAATCTCTCTCACAACGGACAACGTCACGACTCGAGGTTTAGCATAAACGAAGACTGGCACACGGATGACATTGGTCAGAAACGTAGGAGTGCCGCGCGAGATCTCGAGAAGTGGCGGTAGTTGAAGATCTAAAGAGAATTGAGATGGGGGAAAGATAGACATAGGTGAGCGGCGTCCAGGCTGTCTCACCGTGTTAGGAAATGTTGGTGGCCATCTATGAGAAATGTCTAGCATTGAATTTCACTTGCACGGCATGCACCTACATCCGTCACTTGGATCTCGCTCAAGTACTCGAGATGTGGCACTGAATTTAACCGTTGACCCTGCGCTGCAAATTAATTTCAATCATACTTTGCTCCCGGACGCAAGAAGTGATGAAGTCCAATCGGCTGATGATGACACTCTGCACATCTTCCCGAGGCCCAAGTAAAGGCCAGCCAAACCCACAGCTCGTGGAGTGCCGAATTTGAGCCAAGCATGGCGGCAGGTCATTGATACCGATGGTCAAGATGTTGTCAGAGAGTATCTGGGGAGACGTTAGAAGATGCCAGTGGCATTATCCTTTGAGCAGAATTCATGTCAAGAGTCCGGGAGGATGCGGTGGTGGATAACATTGTTAAATTAATGAGCAGCAGACCCCGCCGATCCGTCATTCTGTGAGACCTTTTCCCGTCAATGTTGAGCGGCCGGATCTCAGTGAGGCCCCCCACAGCCGTTGCAGTCGCTGCTGTCGACAGGCCAGAAGAGGGACGCGCCTGTGATGTCTCCGATTCGCTGAGACTGTGGTGATTCAGCTCAGCAGGTGCCGGAAGGAACACTTGACATACTCTAGCGGCACAAGAAATTGCATGTCCGAAGGTTCCGGAGAAGACGGGATATGTCAAGCCAGCTTGGGCCGTGTAATGACAAGCTTCACCGAATAGGCATTAAAATCATGTTTCCTAACGACTAGGACGTCGCCATCCCTTTCCCAAGGAAGCGCTGAATTCATCCATGGTCAAAACGTGGCCAAGCAGAGCGCCATTCAGCTGAAGGCTGCACTCCGTGCAGGCAGCTTCGGTATCAAAGGTCGAGCGCCGCCTATGGCATCCCTTGACAGGTACTGTTGAGTGGGCTCAGAGCGCGGTTCAAGGCTTCCATTTCAATCCTACCTATCCTGTCAGAGCCGGAGTGACGACGAGTTTGACGTTATGAAACGCCACGTCCCTCAGGTGACGTGGCGAAGCGCCAATCGCTCAGTGTCTCGCGCCTCAATGTGTTACCAGTGGGTGGCTGCAGAGGCCGAACAACATGTACGAGGCTTGCTTGCGGATTTGCTTTTTGCCCAAGGGGTCGAGATATGCGGCGTTGTGCTTGGTGGCCTGCGCGCCAGAGCCTGCAAGCTTCTCTTCGACTGTATTGTAGTTTACGTGAACGTCAGCCACAGGGATTGATGGAGTGTGATTCCTGAGCGGTGTTTGCATTTACTGGGTTTCTCTAGGGAAGATGTTTTCTGTGCCTGCAGAGTCAAGAAGGCGGTCGACCAAGGATTCTTTGGACTCGAATATCAGAGGCAAGAATATGCGAAGCGTTTGAACATCGCTCATTTGCCGTCTTTCATAACTTAAGCTCCAAAAGCAAAAGTCATTTGCAATTTCTCGTTGCGCCACAACCTACAAACTGCTCTACAGTCGTGTGCGATTGCACCATGAATCAGCCACTGCCAATTCACGACTTGGTCGATTTGAACGCGGACCGACCTACGCGGACCGACCTACGCGGACCGACCTACCAGATATTCACAACCAATAAAGCATGATTTAGCTTTTCAGGTGACGAGGATACTTTGTTGTGGCTCACAAGCAACACCTCTGGCAGCAGAGACTGATGGCATCACGGGAACTGATGAAAGCCCGGACAATTTCGACTTACTGAAAGAACTTTTGTTCTCCCTCGTGTATGCCGGACTATAGTTCTACCACTCCCAGGATTTTCGTGCAGGTCACTTGCCCGGCCATCACCGTACTAAAGTCGTTGAACTCGGCGGCCATGTTGGCATGTGAAAGACAGGAAAGCCGACGGAATACAGCAGCACAGCATAGATGACGTATGGTTCCCGAGCTTTTCGGTCTGGTTTGTTCAGAAACTGGACGGCAATGACAGCAATGCGATCACTTCACAAAGGCGGCGAGGACCGTAAATTCAACGATTGTAAAAGACGTGGTCGCATCGGACATACTAGTGTGCCTAGAACACGATGGAAAAAGTTTGCGCAATGTTGAGCTTCATGGTCAGGATGAAGTGGTCCCAGATATGCGCCCGACGAGCAGTATACAACACTTGTGATATGATGTACGCTCGCAGCGGATGCCCGAAGTCGAGCGGCGAGAAAGGAAGAAAATGCGATTGTGCGGTGCCACGGCCCGGGGAAATGTGCAGATAAGAAGCGGTGGGCTTCGAGCTGCAGGAACAACAGTTTTCTCACGAATGGCAATGGTGTGCTTGCGCGAAGGAGCCAATCTCCATCGAGGATTCTGGGATGATGGGATTTTTCGAACGCGCATGATGCCGAAGTGTATGCAGAGGTCGAGAAAAATTTGAATGAGGACAAGAAGGAATCGCCGACAAAGGTGGCGCCGTAACGGGATGTTGAGCCTATCAGCAACATCTTGTGCCTGACCCGAGAGCTGCACGCCCCTGCACCCACGTTGCAGTAGCTAGTCGATTCCGATGGAGCCCCTCAGGTTGCGCATCCACAGACATTGGCTGGGGAATCGATTGGCTTGCCCTTGGCACCGGAAGAGCTTCATGAAACCGCCACAGGAGCCGAAGCACAAGCATTTTGCTAAATGTCTACTAGCACTGCTTTGGGCTTACTGCCCCTGTTTCGCCTTGCGCCGTTTGATCGGGTTTGAGACTGACCCTTGCAGCTGTTCCTGTCAATCTCTGGCAAGCTATCCTGTTTCCGGCATGATGCTCCTGAGAGCAAATTGACTGTTGTGTTGGCAGGACTCGCCTCGTTCCACGGCTGACGTGGATGGCATTTTCCCACCGTCGACTCCATATGTAGGCCCTGGCTGAGGAGACCATGGAGTACCAAGGTATAACGCCAGGGGTATCTCCTCAACTTGCATGATTCCACCCCGTTTCTTCCACTCAACGGATATACTCTCTTTGAATTCATCGTGCTGAGAAAAACTCTTTCGCTCTTTCTTCCAGACCATCGTTCTGGTAACGCTCATTCTCCGGTTCTCTCACAGAGCCATTCGGTCCTTCCGCTCCTTGCACGATACAAAAACTTCAGGCCTAGCACCTGTCATTCCTCATTCCTTCTCTGATCTCTCAATCAAGATTCACTCCCTTCTGTGAAGCAATCCATCTCGTGGGCTTGACGTCCCCCCCTTTTGCATTCTCTCTCTGTGTCCACGTGGCCAAACGCCGAAACAAAGAAACCACCGTTCCGAATCACTCGAAGTGATCGAACGACCGTCCCGCACGACACCATACAACCAACTGCTGGCTAGACCACGCAACAACCAAAACCAAAACAACATTTCTTCGCGAACACAGTCCTTTCCGAAGACTATACGACAATGTCCATCCTCAGCAAGATCGTCATTGCCGCATCGGCACTCGCAGCTTTGACCGCCGCCCGCCCATTGGCCATCCGCGATGCGCGCTCAATCGTCACCGAGACCGAATATACCACGATCAACGTCCCCGTCACAGTGTGGGTCGACGAGGAAGGCAAGCCCCTTTACACCGTCGCGCCAAGCGGTAACTTCGCTGCCTCGGCCTCACCTGTCGCGCCTTCAGCTACTCCAAATGCTGAACCACCAAAGGTCATGCAAAGCAGTGCGTCTCCATCCACACCTCAAAGTGTTGCCGTTGTGCCAACCACCACTCCTGCACCACAACCACAGCCACAGGCCCAAGCTTACAGTCCGGCTCCAAGCCCAAGTCCAAGCCCAAGCCCAAAGCCAAGTACTTCAGCTCCACCAGCAGCTCCAACTAACAACGCACAATCAGGATCCCCCAGCGATGCGACGGCCTCATCCTCCGGTACCTGCGACGGCTCCGGTAACGCCTGCTCCGGCGACATCACCCACTGGGAGGGTGGTCTCGGTGCCTGTGGCTGGGACGTCAACACCGACAGTGACATGCAGGTTGCCCTCCCTGTGGGTCTGATGGGCTCTCAGTCCAACGGAAACCCATACTGTGGTAAATCTCTTACCATCAAGAACCCCACCACGGGCGAGACTGTCCAAGCAACCGTCGGCGACAAGTGCATGGGTTGTCAAGGACGAGCTATTGACCTTACCAACGCCCTCTTCGCTGCCGTTGGCGGTGGCTGTGATGGACGCTGCTCCGGCTTCGAGTGGTGGTTCGACTAGATTTGAAAAGTCTACTCTGGCAGCCCAGGTAGATTGGCGTTATTTGACATTGGCTTCTCTCTGCCATGTATCCCAGGTGTTGTACAGATCATCAGGCATGTATCTTGTCAATGGAACGATATCTCAAAGTATCAGGGAAATGATACAGTACGTCATAACATGGCGTGGAATGGCATGGATACACAAGAAGGTCATGGGATACATCTTTGTTCTCAGCGATGGTGCTGACGGACTTTTGGAATGGGTTTGGGGTTATGATAGACTTTTCTTCGAGTAAATATACGTCACTTGAGATGATGCTGACCTTCCATGTTTCATTGATTGCTGTTCGTGAGTCTCGTCCGTGGCGTGCACATACTTGCTGTCCTCTGATAGCCGTCCTCTCAACGCCTCTTCCTCTTTACCCTCATGCGAGAAGGATGGAAGTCCATGATGTCTATCACTACATGGGCACGGTGAAGATTTTTCTGAAGAAATTTTGTTCGGGCACGTGAGTGCCACATTTGCCTATATTTGCATACTTCCCTCCCGACGCTACGGAAGTACAAAAGCCCGTTTTATGGATGATGTTGTGGGGTTGGCATTGCTACAATCTATGAGTTGTTCGACAAGTGCTTGCATCATCATGCCTCCTCCTGTGGTGGTTTCCATATACGTAATGTGGATATCATCAATTCTTTCGATTCGAAATTGTAACGGGCTTACAAGGAGCAGCTCATGTTTATGAATAGAGATTTCGATGGCTATGATTTCAGGATCCTGACAACTCTTCACTCAGCAGTCGGAGAAACACTGTAGCTCAGAGGTATGTACCTCTCCTAGGTTTCATATCCTGGTCATCCTGTCATGCCATTGACAAGTCCTCGTCCCATCCACCACCGAGGAGGCTGATTGAAGCATTAACTCATCCGAACACAGATTTCGTCTCCGCTGAAAGCTGATGATTGACATTGGTCAGTAGACGCTTAGATTGATCGACGGGAAGGCTTCACATATTCATGCGCATCTTCAGACATGACCGTTCATGAGGTAAGCAGTCTTCGGGTTGGTAGTCGTCCGTAAGCTTCATAGCCGGCGCTCCGGTGTGCAAGTAGAAAGGGGGCAGTAGCATGTCCACAAGCTGCTGATCATCACATCCGAGACTTCAGACTTCACCTACCATTCGCCGCGAAGACTCCGCATGGATTGTTCCCCTCTCCTCCGGACGGAGTGAACATGCTCCTGAGATATCAAGCGTCTGATAGCAAGGGCATACCCAATAGCCACCTTTCCCGAGCTTGGAGGGCTGAAGGACGAAGGTATTGTCATCTTCCAGCCCAAGGTCAGAAGAAGAGTTGCCGAGTTGACCAATGGCCGTATTGACGCGAACCTGGGCAGCTAATTGCACTGGTATGCCTTCGACCTCGTTACCAGCATTTATCGAATCAACTTGGCTTCATGATATTGGAATCCGATGTCGAAATAGATCATTGCCATGACCGAAAGCCGTCAAAAGTACAATGACACTCTCGGGCAGTGGCCGGCTCTTCACAGATTCCTGCTCGAAAGTGACATTGTAAGTTGGTTCGCGAACTCTGTGTCTACCATCACGAAACTGAACACGGTTCGACGAATCGTCGACTTCGCGTCACAGCACCTGAAGAGATATGAGACCAAGGACACAGAGAGAGGTTAGATCACCAAGACATGTTTGACCGGTTCAAGCAAAAGAAGGTGATGGAGAAGTTGTAGAAGGCTGAGACCAAGCCGGCAAATTGAGTGAGATCGTGACATTCGCAAAAAGCAGCAACATGCCGTACAGGTAAGCTCGTCTCGAGGAGGCCATGAGAATGCATCCTGCTGTCAGTTTGGAGAGGTCATGTCCAAGGAGGGCTTGATGATTCGGCGAATACTTCCTTCCTGCTGGAGCAGTCGTCGGCGCCACCTCGTGGGTTGTGCCAAGGGAGCGAAATGTCCACGGAGACGATGTTGATCAGGTCAGGCCGGAGAAGTGGCTCAATGTCGGGGAAGGAAGCTGAGTTGGACGATGCTGCTGGTGAGTTTGCAAAGACAAAAACGAAGCGTACGTAGAGAAATTTCCTGGTTTTGGATTGGGCTCAAGGCCATGCTTGGGGCAAAAAAGTCGTTACAGGAGAATGAATAAATCTTGTTCCACAGAGACCGAGAAGGTTCAAAGTCGGGGTTGAAAGAGCCGGAGACGGAAAGATGTTTGATTCTTGAAGCAGCTCGGATCAAGCTGTAGAAGATTTGACTGTAAAGAAACTTGTATCTCCTCAGAGACGCATTTGCAGCCACCTCACTGTACGCGAGACTGCAATGAAACACGAACAGAGACGTAAAATTATGATCTGATCTTGGCATGATTTTGACAACATCGATCACCGAAGAAATGGATTGATGAAGCTTCGAAATTGCCGTGTAAATCAACGATGGCACGATGAAATTGATGAATTGGGATGAGCGAAAGATGGGAAGAGGAGTGAAGCATGTGTTGGTGAGACGGTTGCGATTGATGAAGCTTGAAGGTTACCCTCCAGCGCCATGCTCTCGTAGTCGCGAGAGCCGGATATCAACCATCAGTCGGCTCCATTGAAGGACAGCCCATGAGATGCATCAATCTCGTGACTGTTGGTGCATGTCAGCCAAAAGCGAACCGAGCAGACCACGACCTCCTCTCTTGCGATTGGAGGGTCAAGTTGACCAGATTAGATAGGCTTGTTCGACTCTCGGCCACTCGGGAATGTGTGGACGCAACTGAGCTACTGTAGTGAGCAGTAGATTATGCATTCAACAAGGGTTAATATGAGTGCCTTGACAATATACTTGAGGAAAAGGGAGGAAAGGAAAAGATTGATTCACGCTGAAAACTTCCGTTGAGCAGCGGATCTTGGCATCACAAGGATCCTTTTCAGGCTAAGCCTATTGGGGACACGCACCAGCCGAAGCAATTTCTACACCTCTAAGTCTGGGTTCGGAAAGGTATTCTCTTCGTCGCTCTCTACGCTGCGTCAACTGACATTTGACCTGGGTCACCATTCAGGTTATCACTGATTTCTCATTGGCGGCAGCGCCATGTTGGTCGGATTCACGATTTGTCTTTTCCGTGGGCGGATCTCTGTTCATGATCCTATTGCGTTTTCATCTCTAGTCTGCCCATGGCCGTAGCGAAGTTAATCATTGCTTTGATGGTCTTCGGATGGCCTTTCCATCATGCCTGTGGCCCGTCTTCCTGTTCACAATACCATCCCCCCAATAGATATGCGATATCCTTCCATCGTCGGGTGATGCTCTGCACGTGCGGCGCCCCCATCGTGATCCACCCCCCGGACATTCCACTAAAGAAGTGCCAAACTGTTTCCTGCTGTTGACACCTAGGGCATTGGTTCGAGTCGGTGGCGTTGTCTCCTCCCGCCATTGCTCGTGCTGGCTGACGTCTCCCGCCACTAGGACTTCGTGGTCATGTCCGTGTTGATTGACCGTGTGTCTGATAAGTTCCACCATGTCCCGACGTGCCTCCTGCTCTTGTGGCGGTACGTCGGCTGTGACGATTAGGATCGGCTAGTCTTTCATCTGGATGGTCAGTGCTGTGATATCGGGCGAGTCTACTGGTATCCATTGTATTGGGAGATATTTCTTTGCAGAGACCATGGTCCGCCTGGGGAACTCCTCGTTAGATGTCGTTTTCAGGGGGAATTGTATCCACCTCGGATGATGCCTGGGTGGTGCAATCGTTTGCCCTTGTGATTCCGGGAGCATGATTGTTCGTTGATCATGCGCAGGCCGTGTTCTTTCGGCCCTTCGTCATTTATCAGACTGTGCTGGACTGTCGGTCGCTTTTCCAAATTCGCTAGTAGTACCTTCAGCTCGTCACCCATCTTTCCTTGTCAGGTTCGCTCGCTGGAGTTGCGCCAGATATATGGACAAGCCCAGTCGGTTGCTGGAGCTGGCCCTTGCATGCTGCACACCGTGGGCAGTCGCCGCAGAAGTCTGACGCTGCGTGGCCAGGCTTGGCACAGTTACCATTCTTCTCCTGGCATGCGTCTCCTTCGAATCTTGGTGTTTGTAGCCAAGCTGAGTGTGCTCGAGCGAGTTGGTTGTATTCTTCTGAGTCGAAGATGCATTTGACCCTGTGCTCTTCAGCACCTCTCCTCTGCACTCCCATGCATCGGATGTCCTTCGCGGCGTCATGTTTGGTGAGGGCTTCGTTTGTGGCAGCCTTCAGCAGGAGGAACACCGTTCGTACAATTGGTCGTGTTCGTGAGGTCCAAGACGATCATTGGCAGGGAGCTGTTGAAGCCGCGCGACATTTAGCTGTGTGGGTTCAAAGAGTTGCTGTACAGGGACGGCATCGATGTCGGTCGAGGGAAGTGTGCTTGTGGGTGATGGTACTGCTTCTGCAGCGATGCTGGCCCAGCTCTGCATCGTCTTCGCTTGCTCTGATGCGGTCTTGTGTAGCGGGTCCATCAAACGTAGCAACTTTGCCCCAAGTAAGTCGGCTCTCTCTCATGTCTTCGTTTCCAACAATGTCAGTCTTGCATCTACTTTCTTTCCTAGCTCCAATATGGTTGTTAAGACCGCCATGGTGGAGGCCCTCGTCGCTTGGTCATTTGGTTCACTTCTTATCTCTTCTTGTGCCTCGCTCGATCTCCTGGACCGCGTGCCCTTGTTGGGTTCATCTTGGTCACCATTCCCCGCTGTTCTCGCGTATCTTCCGCGATGGAGCTTTCTTAGCTGTGGGGAAATCCACTGATGCATCCGATCTCTCTGAAGCAATCGAAACATCCGCCTCGCATGATTTTTGGTTTTCTCATCCACATGCCTGCTGGAGCTCAGACTACATGCCACAGTATGTCAGCAAGCATTGCCTGTTTGACGGCAGTAGAGATAACCAGCCCGGCCGAGAGGCACGGTGCTCGATTGGTCTCGGGCTTTGAGTCCGACAAAAAGCAGATCAACTGATTGCGGCAAATACCAAGACGCAAGCCAAGAGCTCCAGCCCCCTGCCGATGGGCCCAAGTGAACTCGGGGTCAGTGTCCGACAGAAGCAGACCAAATGATCAAACATCAAGATCATCACCAACTTTTCCTGTCTCAGCCCACATGATAATGGCTGCTCTCTCAGCGCTTGATATAGCTTTGTATCGTGCTAAGAGCTTCCAGTCTGGTGTCCCTGGCCGCCAGACCCTCGTCTTCATGATCCTCGCGACATCAGGCCTCAACTTCTCTTTTTGGGTCTGACCAAGGTCTCTTCGATAGCATTTTGGCTGGCGAACAGTTCCAAGACATGCTTGGAAAACCAGACCCAACTATCAGTGGTCTTGTCACTGCTATTTACGATATTGGTTGCGACCTAGGTGCTGTTGCTGCCTTTCTCTTGAGGAGAGAAGGTTGGGCCGAAAGAACTCCATTCTCGTTGCCAACGCCGTCGTTATTGTTGGAGCAGCTATTCAGACCGCTTCGTACAGCTACTGGCAGACGTTCGTCTCACATGTTCCTTGCATGTCGCAAGAATTTCCGGACCATCATCAGGAACATTTTCTCCTCGTCAAAGTGCCACGCATCATCATTAGCACGGACATTCAGCCACTGAATCTGCTAAGCTTGAGCTTGAGCTTGAACCAGCTCATCAGGTCGATCCAGAAATCGCAAATATCATTTGATTGGTGTTGCTTGTGCTCTCCTGACGCTTCCTAGGGGCGCCTCTTCTCTCCCAGCACTGACCTCTGATTGAATATGGTCTTCTCGTACATACGCTCTAACTTCTTGAGAGAACTCTGCGATTAGGCTCTTGAGTGCTTCCCTACGGTAATACCTGGTCTTCCTAACGGTCTGTTTAGTGTCGAGGTTGACATCCAAACGAGGTCCAAACGGTCTCGGTCCTGAATCCCGAGATCCACTTCGTCCAGTTTATCTATTCCGGAGCCTGCGTGTACCTAATGAATGAAGTTAGCTGCAGGATTTTGGCAAGGGAGAAGGCACCGACAGGGCTGCCCGGCCCTAGCCCAGTAGGTGTCATGCCGAAGAGCAGACAAAGGTTGATATGTATGTGCGCCGGAATCTGAGCTCAAGAGAGCTCAGAATTCTGTGTTCTTTTTGGAGAGAGATCGCGCACATTCTTACAGTAGGAAACAAGATAGGGCAGACAATGCTCCACCCAGCCCAACATTGCCCACCGGGAAACCTAGCAAGCCTTTCTTCTCACTCCACAGGTCGTCCTCGTTAAAGCGCTCCTTGGCGCAGCTTCATCTACATGGCCACAAAGAGTATTTTAGGCGGGTGGTCATTCGGACCCAAACTCCGCTCCGCTTTTCCCCAGCTCATGCCGGGGCTTCAACCCGCATTCTCAGAAGAAATAACCTTGGTGAGTTCCAAAGCCTCCTAGACAGCCCTCCACCATGGATATAACTCTCAGGTGATTCCCTCAAACTCCAATTTCATCAACCACAATATATTCTATTTCTACTCTGAGCATTTACGGGACACAGAGAAGCGACGTTTTGTCGGCCCCAAGGTTCAAGAGACATCAGCAGATATGGTTGGAGTAGCCGGTGGTACAGCCATCGCTGGAGAACAGGCCATCGAATATGGTCCCGCTGGCTATAAGGGACTCCTCAGAGAGCCTCGTATCTTCGCCCTTGCCTGCCTTGCCTCTATTGGCGGGATGCTTTTCGGATATGACCAGGGCGTGATCTCTGGTGTGCTGGTCATGCCCAACTTTGTCAGTATATATCAAATGGGTACGGTTGCCTTTGAAATCTGACATAACTTCAGGTGAAATATTTTCCAACCCTCAGCGCCGACCCGACCCTCGAAGGATGGGCCGTATCCATCATGACCTTAGGCGCAATGTTTGGTGCCTTCGTTAATGGACCCGTCTCTGATCGATTTTCACGCCGCTGGTCTATCCTTTATGCGAATATCGTTTTCTTGATCGGCTCTGTCGTACTGGCCGCGGCAGTGAACATTGGTATGATCTTTGCTGGTCGTTTTATATTTGGGACTGCAATCGGTATGCTGGCGATGGTGGTCCCCCTTTACCTTTCCGAACTTGCGCCTCCGAACATCAGAGGTGCTCTAGTCGCCCTTCAACAGCTCTCAATCACGGTGGGTATCATGCTCAGCTTTTGGATCAACTACGGAACTCAACATATTGGAGGCACTGGTGACGGTCAAAGCGAAGCTGCTTGGAGATTACCCCTTGCTTTGCAGTGTGTCCCTTCGCTAATACTTGCTACTGGAACGTTCTTCCTACCTTACAGCCCAAGGTGGCTGATGAATCAAGGTATATCATCCCACCCAACACTCAATGACCCTGGGCTGACTTACTCCAAAAGGTCGCGAGGATGAAGCTCTGCAAACCCTGGTCCGGCTGCGACGAGTGCCCGCCACCGACTCCCGCGTGATACTCGAACTTCTCGAAATCAAGGCAGCCAGAATGTTTGACCAGCAGACAACGTTGGAGAAATATGGTGAGAGCGCTTCGAAATTGTATGTGTCGTTGAACGAATACAAAGAGCTATTCACCGTCCCTCATCTGAGGAAGCGCACCATGATCGGTTGCTTACTTCAAGTTATTCAGCAATTCACTGGGATCAGTATGTTTATCCATCATCTTGGAAGATGACTGATGGCGATATGCTGACTATGACAGATGCCATTATCTATTATGCACCGCAGTTCTTCAAAGCCATTGGCCTGAGCGGCAACTCTGTCAATCTTCTCGCAACCGGAGTCGTCGGGATTGTGTTTTTCTTCTCGACCATCCCAGCAGTTATGTACCTCGACAGGTGGGGCCGCAGAAAGACTTTGATTGCTGGCTCAATTGGCATGTCCATCGCTCAATTCATCGTGGCAACCCTCTACGCAGTGTACAAAGACACGTTTTCTCAACATACAGCGGCTGGATGGACGGCTTGTGTCTTCGTCTGGCTATACATCGCCACCTTCGCCTTCAGCATTGCCTGTGTCAACTGGATTATGCCATCAGAGATGTTTCCGCCAGGCATACGAGGGAAAGCTGTTGGACTTTCCATTGCGTCTAACTACCTCTCCAACTTCATCGTGGCTCTCATCACGCCGAGGATGCTGAAATCCATCACCTTCGGGACATTCTACTTCTTTCTGGTCTTCTGCATCATTCTGGGGGTTTGGACCTATTTTTGGGTTCCGGAGACAAAGGGTAAGCAAATGTCCTTTTCTCAATTTGTGCTTTAGTCGTGCTGAGTTCTCGCAGGTGTTCCTATTGAAGAAATGGACAAGCTATTCGGCGGAAATGCCGGAGAGGCTGACATGCGACGCATCTCCATGGTTCGATCTCAACTTGGCGTGTTCAATGAAGACAGCATTGTCGTTGGCAAGGTAGACGACGAAAAGTTGAGACGCACCAGTGTCCAATTTGTCGAGGCAGTGCGTGCTGCTAGCATTGCATGAGCTCTACGGGCTCTTTTGACGTCTCTGGGGAAAGTTGGTGCAGCGAAGCACTATTGACAATGCCCTGAGTGCACTGATATGACGGACCACCTGTCCGAACCCCTGCATCCAGCCGGAATGGCATCCAAAGGGCACAGCTTCGTCCTAATGGACCTGGAAGTCTTGACGTGTGGCCTGTGACGGATGTAGGTAGATTTTTCCAGTTTGGGTTTTCATATCTAACAGGGTAGCTATCAGGACCAAAGGTGTGAGCGTGAGCCTCTGGAAGATGCTCAATGAATAAACCGTACTTCGAGTGGCTATTCGACTACGAGCACCGGCGCTCCAAGGTCCCCATCTGATAGAGTACAACGAATGGCAAACAATGTAACCTCGAAGCACCCCAAGACAGATTTCGCGGGCGAAAATTTAGGAGTCTATCGCGATCTAGAGAGCTGTCAACACCGTCCAAGGGGGTGGAGGTGTTGAGCTGGGATTGAGCTAGTGCGGTCTCACCCCTAGGCTAGGACGGGCAGTGAGCTCGATGTAGATTTGACTCATATTGGCAAGCTGTGTGACCAATAAATGCATACCTTACCAACTGGCTCTCTCCGAGCCCCTTCCATTGGCCCTCTTCAATCTTGGCTGGCACAGATCCCAACCCCAGGCAGGTAGAAATGCGACTGGCACAACCTTTGAGTTCGGATTTACCTCCTGAATATCTCACCAACTATCGTTGGCAGTTGGTTTGCGACTCTATAAGAGCTACACCTGTATCCCGGAACGTCGAAATCAGCAAGCTCAGGTAAGACCAGAACAAAACAAGGCTTGGAAGGAAGTCGATTATTAGTGGCGCGGGTGCTGTCGGGCGAAAAGGACGTTCCCACAGCATCGGCGGCAAAAAGGATGAAGCTTCGTTCGAAGTGGTGATGGGTCAATGATGGGCTCGCAATACATAGCCAGTGCTTGAATGTGGCCACGGGCAGGAAGTATTCTTGACCGGCCCTCACCTCAGACTCCCACCGGTTGACCTCTTTCGTCGACCAAATGTTGTTCTATCTGTTCTGGACCACCTCCAACCCCGGTGCATATGACTCTGGACACGCCGCCCTTCAAAGCCATGACTGACTTGGCCTCCAAACCAGCTCGTTCATTCAATGCAATGTTGCTGCCATACTCGCCATCCCAGCCCTGGACTGCTCCCAGCACATATCTGAAGGCACCAGCCACAAGCGTTTCATTCTTCTGTTCGTAATATATGACTGCATTTGGACCGGCGTCGAATGTGTATGCAGCCACGAGCTCCCCAGCCTTCCTGTTGATCGTCTCGACGACATTCATAGCAGCTCTGGACACATCATTCAAATAATGAATTGGCGGCCACGAATCTAGACAGCACGCATGAAAAGAATTGCTATCCTTCATTGTGGTCTCAGCAAACTGGGCAAAGTTTTTTCCTTTGATGGCATTCTCCATCAGGGCCATTCGTTTTGGGACAATCTCTTCAGCTCTCGTCTTGAATAGGGTAGACGTTTCGACCGTGGTTTGCATGCCGGCTGTTGATGGAACGCCCTTTTTGTCAGCGCTTACAACCAGTATCAGGGCTCTCATCTCGGGCCAATGGCTGATTGGAGCAACCTCTTCTGCTATGCTGTCTGTCCCGTCTTCCCGCGTGCCGGCTCTCCATGCGACGTAGCCACCCATCAAGCTGCGACAGGCACTTCCTGAACCTTGTCTCGCGATCAAGCTAAGCTGTGTAGGGCTGTGCGGCAGCTCGTAGAGGTTCGCAATGGCGCGAACGAGAGCAGCAAATCCAGCAGCCGAGCTGGCCAACCCAGCGGCAGTGGGAAAGTTGTTCACGGAGACAAGTTTGAGTGGCATTTCCGACAGTTTTGGAAGGGAGGCATCTTTTGCCTCCATATCTTTTCGGAAACGGCGTAACAGTTGTAAACATGCTTGTGTTCTTTTGCTAGACTGAATATCTTCTGGTTCGCCGTTCAAGAGGAGAGAATCTGGGCCGGTGTAGCTGGAGGAGCATGATGCTGTGGTGTGGGTCTTGAGAGACTTCTGAGACAGTGTCACAGAGAGGGAGGAGTTCGTCGGTAGATTCAATGCTGTGTCCCGTTTGCCCCAGTATCTACAGACTCCATTGTCAGAAGCTGAGCTGTAGTAATCGAATGGTCGCACGGAAGGGAAACTTGGCTGCAGTGCGTACCTACTTGATCACAGCAATATTGACCGGTGCAGTTGTGCTCGCACGATATACCGTGGTGTCGGCCATTTTTGGCGATGATTCGACAAGGATAACAAGCCCCCTTTGGGCGTGTAGAGCAAGCAGAAAGACTGAATTCAAAAGTTGTGGAAAGGGCGGTGATAGTGGGCTGTTTTGTGCAGCTTAACACTCCGAAAATCTACATCACACACTTCTCCGCTCACCCAACTTCCGCCCACTTTTGTCGTCACCTTTCCAGACCTCACCGTAGACCGATGAGCCTGTCTCTATGCATCGCACGACGTTCGACTTTGTCTCTACCGATGCAGCACGGCCTCCATCTTCCTCGTCCCAGGCCCGCTGATTCGTGTCATGGAGCTTGTGCAGATAGGGTCTGGACAGTGAATCGAGGACGACGAGCACTCGACACACTACGATGACCGCCCTCCCTTGACCTCGTTCTTCCTTCTATTTGGCTGCTTGACCTTTTTGATCTTCTTCCTTCTCTTCCTCCTCTTCCTCCTCTTCCTTTTCGTCTTGCTATTCCCATTCGTCTTATCCTCTTCCTCTTCCTCTTCTCTAATCCTCGCCTTCACCTGGCAGCCGCATTACCTGCCGTGGCCGTGGTCCATTTTCACCTCCTCTTTTGGTGTCCCAGTATGGATGGCGGTTCCCTCTCTGCTGCGGCGGCACTGCTCGCCTGAATCTGCTCCAAAGCAAGAAGAGGTGAGTGCAAAGGGCCCAAGACCTGGCGTCGAGGCGCCTGACTTGGCTACGATAAAGGACTTCGGCCGCTTCTACGCCGCAACTGGCTATCCCCGTGTGACGGACAAAGTATGTATCGCTCTCGACTAGAGTGTGTTAGCAAGTCTGGAGTGACTAACAACATTTCTGTTCTGGGGGTCCTTTACTCTGCCGACGACTCGGTGTTGACTCAGATGGCATTAGAGAATTCAAATTCTGGGACAGCAAAGAAGAATTCGAGAAGCTACGACTCATGAGCGATGGCAAATGGGCGGTTGCTCGGTTGCTAGTAGTGTTATGGAAATCGACTCTGATCTCAGTCCTTCAGAAACCCATCATCGGATATGGAGGCGGGCTACTCCTTTTGCTAGGGAAGCTGATGGAAGACCCCAGCTGAACGCGTTCAACGACGGGATCCTCGAGGCCAGTCGCAAGAGTGGCGTCTCGGAGAACCGGCTGGGTCTTTTCACAATTGATATCAACAGCTTCAGCGCAATGCGTCTGCACAACCTTGCTTGGCACGAATTGAGAAAACTCCACTGACGAAGAGGGAACATTCAGCCTTAGCAGCTGAATGGCCAATTGACGGCATTCAACAAACAGCATCAGTACCCTAGCTATTGGATCATAAAGAAGCCAGACGTGACTACTTCCTTCGTTTCAAACGTGACTGCTTTCTTCGTTGGAAACGAGACTGCTGCGCTCCAAATGAGACTGCTTCCTTCGTTCCAAAGGGCGCTCTAAGGAAACCCGGGATCTGGCACTGGACGTGCAAATTTAGTCACGCCCTGGATCACAGCACTCAACATCAGAGCAATGAAAGCCAGATCGGGCTACCAGCTTCTCGGCAACCCAGTTGAGAACAATTTGATCGTCTACGAACTCGTTGCCGCGCCGGTTTGGACAAGGTTTTGGGAAGAGTCCAGACAGCACAATGATCAGATTGGGGCCCGTGGCGTCTTCCTCGCGCAGTCACGTAAGATATGTCAAACGGCTTTCTGTGAGAGCTATCAACATTCGACCCTTGAATAACATAAAGTACTAGCATGATAGTAGCTATGGACAACGGCTGAAATCAATCTTCTTAGTCCTGCTGAGTATGGATCCACCTGGGACCTTGCAGAGGGTGCGAAGGTTTTCATTACAGATGGATGGATCCAGACCCAAGCCGGCGATGTAGTCCTGGTGTTCATGGTTGGTATTCGGGTTCACACAAATCCGAATCGCGGATTCCGCAGCTATCAGGTTGTATCGTGCATCCAGTGTTGGATCGCCAGGCATCCATCATATGTGTGATGATGCAATTGTGAATGGAGCCACCAAGGACACCATACACCTCACTCGAATCGACAACCCAGCCATATGTCTTGTCCAGGAAGATCTGCACGTTGGAAGTGGCAATTGAGCTGCAGACTGCGAGGTATTAATGAATATTTCTGGACTCTTGTTGCCGGTGCCGTACGGCATAGTCCAGGATATACGAACTATCATCGCACGGTGTACTTACCTCCGCGACTTCCCTCATAGTACTCATGAAGGACGTCCTCAAGGTTGTTGTCGATTCCCGACTGGGTTGGGCGAAAACGACGTCTTGTCAGTGAGGCTTCGTTCCACCATTCGATGAAGTCGAGATTGATTGTGCATGATTGACGTGGTTCAAGATCCGGCTGAAGCGGAAGTCCGCTGACCGGGGGCAACAAGAGTGCAAATAAGGTGAAGGGAGAGATGATAGAGAGCTTCATCGTTGATGTGCAGTGGTCGTGCAGTGAATGTAAGGCTAGACACGAATGAGAGAGAAGTTACAAAGATGAGACAGAGACCATCGAGCTGGGAGATTAAGAAGAGATATAGCATGGCGCTCGCCCCTCTCTTCGAGAGGGGTTTCAAGCCTTGGGACTGTAGATCCCCGGTGTGAGCCATTTAGGGATTGCCAAAGGAGTCCGCTCCCTGCAGGAGCTCTTGGCTCGTAGGATCAGATTGTCTGGTTATTCGGCACGGCTCAGCCGCAACTCGATCCAGCCGAATCCATGGGAACTTGTGATGCTGCTGCACGTATGAAAAAGGTGATGAAACGACTGAAAATGGATCTGACTGCATCGGTAGGGAAGGCGGTGAAGATGACGAGGAAGAGGGTGAGGAAGAGAGGTGAAGCAGGCGAGGAGGAGGGCGAGGCACGCGAGCAGGGAATGAAGCTGATGACCGAATTTGTAAGGTAGAAGGACGCGGCGCACGGGGATTGACAGTTGAGACTTCCATGATTCCAATCTTCCGGGTCTGAGTTCGCCGAGTCGTGGATCTATATGGAAGTGATGGGCGACCGCAGTGGCCAGTATGTCCAAACGCTTGAGGAGGTAGATGCGTGAATTGGGTCTTTCTCCTGGGTAGGGTAGCAGCCGAAGAACATTTGTCCCTTTGGCTGCATTGGCATAAGATATGCTGCCTCTGACGTGTTCTAATTCCAGGTCATGCGGTAAGGCTATAGCCTCTGGGAGTAGAGATGAAGTCGTAGGTCAGGGCTGATTGGTCGGACTCTTTACTACCGAAGAATATCCGGCGGAAGACAAGAGCCTACCGCTTTTAATATCCTGGTCGTGGCTTGCGCCTTGCGCTAGCTCCGAGGACCATTTTCTGAAAACGGCAAGTTAATCACTTCCTGCCTCGGACTGTTGGGAGGCATCAATATTTGTTTTCATCTTTAGCACACCATTCTACGTTAGTCATCGCTCTTCTGGGTGCAAGCACAGCAACGTTTAATCAGCCTCACTGAGACAGCGTAGCCGCCATGGGCTGGTGGAAAGCTGATCCTGTCGAGCACGCGACTGAGCCTCCGCCGCCATATTCATCATTGAAAACGCCATCCAATCACCCACCGATCGCAGACTCCGCGCAACAAGACGCTTGTCCGGTGGATCACAAGACGCGAGAGATATGGTTACAAGCGGCCAAAAGACAGCAGCAGCAACAGCAACAGCAACAACAACAGGAACAGTCACAACAGCGCATCCCGCAACAGCCGCAACGTCCCCAGTCATTCTCCCAAATCGCGTCGATGCCAACCGGCCCATCTCAATCCCCGACCAGAACGTCATATCCTAGTCATTACGAAAGCAACAAACTGTCCACGCAGTGTTCGTCGGAAAGATTGGACCAATCCCCCCAGCAAAATTCAGTCACAGTTTCTAGCGGCAAAACCACGCGAACTCTATCGCACGATCGAGAAGTCTCATCAATCCCTCGAGCGCAGCCGACGGAAAAATCGCCCATCCCAAGCAACAGTGAGAGCGAGACCGGCGTATCTGAAGGTGGGAACTGGATATACCCTTCCGAAACACAGTTCTTCAATGCAGTCATGAGGAAAGCTACGACGACCACGAGTCCGCAAGACTTGGCACAGAGCATAAGCAGCATTATCCCAATCCACAACGCAGTCAATGAGAGGGCATGGTATCTCATCAAGCAGTGGGAGGGTGACAGATCGAAAGCGTGTGGTGGTCCGAAGTTGTTGTCATTTCAAGGGCTGGGTGCCGGGGCACTGAGTCCCAAAGCAAAATGGAATACCACGGTCATGGGCGCAAAGGAGCCGTTTGATAGGCATGACTGGGTAGTTGAGCGGTGTAGTGGGGAAACGGTGGAATACATAATTGATTTTTACCAAGGCAAGGAGAGGGAAGATGTTGACCCAAGGAGAAGAGCGCAGGAGTTGAATTTTTATTTGGATGTCCGGCCGAAGCTGAACAGTTTCGAAGGAGTGAGGATGAGGGTGGAGAGATTGCTTGGATGGCGTTAGCAGCAACGAGACTGGATTGATGTACCAAAAACCACATGTATGAATAGCCGTACCCTGGCAACATGAACATAATCCCACGACTCAATCTAATGTGCCTTGACCAGATCTCACCGGGTGCCCTGCCATCTGCGCCATAGGGGTATATCTAACTAAATGAACCCAGGCCGAGCGTAACAATGCCAATAGAGAACGCCTGGCATGCGCCCATCCCATCACCTAGCTGACTGACAAGAAGAAAAGTCGTCACAATGCCTCAAGATGCTTTCGTACATGTCGTTGGGCGAATCACTTTCCTCAGCTACCAATGCCCATTTCCAGTCCTCATATTCATAACGGGCGGCTGAGAGGGCAGAGGCTGCTGCTGCGTCTGATCCAGCCCATAAGTCCCACTCAGCAACTGATTCCTCACATCCTGCCTACTTGGCATACCTCCCATGCTCGTCCCACTCGGCATCTGCGGCCTCAGCCAGCCCAATGCCCCGGCAAGCTCATCATATGCCTCCTGCATCAATCCGCCACTCTTTTGATTATGTAATCTCAACTTGGCCTCCCATCCTCCATGCTGCAATTGAATGCCCCCGCCTCGTTTCGAAGCCTCTTTGATGACTGCCACCCACGCCCTGCTGATTTCGTCGTAAGCGTTCTGTTTGGCGAGGTTGTGTTGAGCCGTGTCCCAGTCGGGCAGTTCGCTGATAAGTTGCGTCACGCCGTCGAGGTAGGTTAGTGAAGTCGAAGACTGAGACTCATTGGGTGGGAGGAAGTGCGGAGTGAAGTCTGTGAGGGCGTCGAGAAGTTCGTTCCACTGTGGCCGCACTCTGTCGTAAGAATAGTCTGATCGTGGGTTGGGGTCCAGCGGGAAAGACTGATGGAGGCGGTCGAGGTATTTGCGGAGGACTTCGAGGGCGCTGTTGACCGACGGTCGTGGTGCAATATGGAGTATTTCATCTCGTAGTTGCGGGTTGCGGTCGGATAGTGTTCTTACTATCGCGCGTAGCGAGTCCTTGTCTAGGGTTTCTAGTAGTCGATCGACCGTCAAGGGTCTGCCTGTGAGGTTTGGCCTTGCTCTTTTCCTTGATATCGGCTGTGGCGGCGGTAGTCTTGCATTGGCAGGTTGTGGGCTGGTGGACATTTCTTGGTCATCTTCGCTGGAGGGAGAGGCTTTTCGTTTCCGCGGATTTGGCGGTGGATTGTTGGGCACTGGCCGCATGTTAGAATAGGTGGGCAGGTACTGGTAGGAGGATGTACTTGATCTCGTGGGAGAGAGACGTTGGTGTTCATGGAAGTGAGGAGGGATTGGAGGCGTCGCTAGGCTACTCATGGCGCAGGTGGTGAAGTACCGGCGGTACTCGAGATGGTGGTTGGAATCAAAGCTGATCGTCTAGTATCCAAACAAGGCAGAAGCCGTATAGATTGCTGGTCGGGGTAGGCGTTCAGAGCAGGCGGGTAGAAAAGAGGTCGAGATGGTAGAAATCGACAGATTATTGAAATGTCGTGTATTGTGTAGGTCCAGGTAAGTAGCATGGTGGAGTTGGAGGATGAACCGGCTGTCCCACCGCCGAGCGCCGAGCAGGCAAGTGGCACGCTAAAAGTATGAAAAAAGTCAGCCTTGCCACTTTTCTTGAACGAGGCTGCCATCCATTCTACTGGCGTGATTCCCTGCCTCATTTCACAGCGATGAAACAAGCAGCAACAAGACAGAGGGAGTGTTTTGATTCATGTTCATGTAACTTGTAGGATTTGACACATAGTCGGACAGAATAGACCACTGTTTATTACCCAAGATTGACGGAAACGATGAACGCTTCATAGGTGGTCGCTTGATGTTCACCTTCCATGCCATGATAGACCTTTCTATTTACCATACGCCGCCTAACATGGCACCACCAGATGCCCAAATGCTGTTTGAAAATGCGTTCGTGCTCAAATTAGTCTCAAAACTCGATGCATCCACCTGACCCTTTGTATGCCTCACCGGTAAACTACAGTCTCGGCGAAATGCTGAAAATCTCTTCTGCACCTCCGCTTGCGCCCAAAGGTTGCTGGCAACCCCCTTGCTCAGCCAACGACATGGCATCGGTGTCGTCTTCCGCCAGAGCAGTGGCCTCCTCTGGCATGGCTTCTTGTTCAGCATTCGCGGTCACATTCATGAAGTGATCAATATGTCTCGCGCATCTCTGCCAGGCCCTTCCTGCCCGGATGGCATGGTCGTCGACGACATGTGGTCCTGTCTGGTTCAATGATCGATTGAAGACTTCGAATGAGATGTACCCTTGGTAGCCAGCATCGAGCAGAGCATCAAAGATTGGAGTCACAGGCAGGTATCCAGGATTCCGTCGTTGATTCGTTGCCTCGCTTCGATCCGTCTCAAAGGGGAAGAGGCGAGCATTTCTTGACCACGTCATGCGTGCTTGCTGTTCCGCATTGTACCACGGGTGATTTGGGCTGATCGGGCTATCCAGGATCTCGCCGTCGCAGAGTTCGACATAAAAGACTTTCTTCAAGTTCTCGGGCTCGCTGAACGTGTCCCTGAGCCTCTGGATTGACGAGGCCATATCCACCTCTGCACTGGCCGTCTTCCCGTTCGCGTTCTTTGGGTCAGCATACACCCTCCCGGCAATGTTGAAGGTATCCAAGCATGTCCCAAAGTTATCCATGTCAACCTCTTTCACTATCTCCCATGCGGCGTCCCAAGTGTTGACATGAGTTCCCCAACAGAGAGCTTCGTAAGCAAATCTGATAGTCGGCACCTGTTTAGCGCCGATCTCTGCAATTCTCTTCAGGTCTTCAACCACCCGCGTCCGATCGCCAGTGCATTCCTCAGCAGATAGGAAATTGCTTGGGACCTGGATCAAAGTCGTACCGAGATGTTTAGCAAGCTGCAGCCACAGCTCCAGCTTGACCATCCTTTCCGACCGCACTCCATCATTGAGAAGGCCTTCGTAGTGCATGAATGGCTGGAGACATATGACTTCCAAGCCGTGAGGCTGCGTTTCTGAGCACCATTTTCGTATCTGTCGAGCACAAGCGAGTAGTAACTCGTCTTTCTCTGTGTGGCAGGGCGAGGCTCTTTTCTCGGGCGGTGGTTGAAATTGAGGTGTTAGTATTTCAGGATTGCTGTGGTATGTTGCAGCTAATTGCGCAATGTCTTCGTAAAAGATTTCAATCGCTCTCAGACCTACTCTGGCTGCTGCTTCGAGTTTGTCCTTGATGCCATGGTGCTGGGGACTTCCCAAAGACTGGGAGGCTATGCCTGGGATGAAATTGCGAGACATGTTGAAACGAGTTTAGAGAGGCGGATCAATATCTAGTTGGTGCCAGTTGGCTGTATGCTCAATTCGAGATATCACGGTCTTCCCTGAACATAGAGAGAGATCACCAAATGGCTTCTCACGCCACGTAGCAATTGCCGGACGCGTGGCCTTTGTGTCCTTTGGGTGTGTTTCAGGAAAACACGCAGTAATTGCGGTGGCGGATCGAGTACATTTGACTATTAGCACTCCCAGCTGTTCTGCCGATCGAGGTGGGAGAGCTTATGGCTGGCAACTGCCCGGCTCGATGCCCCATCGCAAAAGCGCTCACCAGCCCCGAGCGTGTGATCTCACCTTCCGATGAACACCTGGATCAAGCACCCCAGGAATCTGTTCTGTTGGTGCGATCATCTGCCGGCTCACGTTCGATCTGGATGGACTGGGGATGAAGAGAGAGGGGGAATAGTGTTTACCCGCCATTAGCTGGACGAATTGGTGTCCGGAAGAAGACTCCTGATCTCGCTAGGTTTAGCCATCGCAGGATTTGCAAACCTGTAATTGCACTAGCCTAAGCAAACACAACAGACTGGATGTTGACGCCACTCTCACGCGGGCGAAGAATTACTGTAGAGACCTGGAATCTTGTGCGCATCTTCCACTTCAGACACCTTTAGGTTGGACGCCATTCCATATCAGGAACGATATGGAAGCACGTGATATCACGTCTCATGTAGCAGCGACATTTGATGATGTCGTCCATCAATCATCGCAAAATCCATCGTAAGCCGTAATTGAAGCCAATGGTATGCACGCGAGATATTGAATGCTACACTGATACAAATAGCTGGCTCGAGATACTAAATGCCGTGCTGATGCTGCTCCACTTTGAGAGGATCTCTAATTGGCTGATTTACCCATGCTTGCCAAGATGACGGCTGTTATGCATCCTCCAGAACCCTACAGCACAGTGCAGATTTTGCGGCTCAAAAAGTCTAGGCCTTCCTTCTAGTGTCCCGAGCAAACACCGCGTTGGCGCCTTTTTCATTGGAACAGCGAATGAGATCCATGGTGTTTGGAAGACCTAAACTCGTGAGTTGAGGAATGCGACTGAAGACAAGCCAAAGAAGCCCTTTTCTTCTTTAGAATTCTCTTGTGCAGTGTATTGCCATTTGGAAAGTGGCAGACCATACAGCCATTGTCATCGTCACCTGTCAAAGTGTTTGATCTTGGTGTCGTGGGGAGACTGGTTTTCGAGGCTGTGGAATCGCACGATTGTCCGAGGAAGAATTGCTGAGGGTTCCTGAACTAGATGGCCATTGCAGGAACAAGGACACGAACATGTACAATGGAGAGCATATTTTGAACCACTGTTATTGTCATCACCATTGTCATTGGCATGGCATCAGCAATTCGATACCGGCGACGTTAGGAGTTGGTGTTCCATGTTGATACTATACCATGGCACCCTTTTCAACCACGACAATGGTGAATGGCCCGTAGGAAGGTCACAAACCGGGATGAAGTAGTTTTATTCCTTTACACACCAGCAAGCAACGACGAACTTCCCACCCTTCATTTGACGATCCAAACATTGGCTGGCGCTTTTCGAACGAAGCTAATCATGAGAAGTATGGCAGGGAACCGTGGAGAAGCGAATCGAGCTTGAAATATCAAATTTGATTCTCCATAAGCAAATTATACCACCTCTCTTTGTATCACCCTGTTACCAGTCAATCACACTTGCTCAACATGCTTTCCTTCGACTACGTACTTGCTGTCCGTTACATCAGCCTCCTCAACCTTGGGCCCAGCAAGCGAATTACGCCGGAACTCTCGATCATCCTCCTTAACCTCAGCCAGCACAACAGTATGCGCTTTTCGTGCCGGTAAGCCTCTGCTGAACAGCCTATCCATGGCCTCGAGTGGAATACCCTTTGTCTCGGGGACGAGGAAGAAGACGTAGATCGCCGCACAAATCATCAACGTCGCGAAGAAGAGGTAGACGCCGTATCCCATTGACGAGAACATCTGAGGGGTAAACCGTGCAATCAAAAAGTTGAAGAGCCAGTTGCACGAGGCAGCCCAGGCTTGAGCTAGAGTTCGGACATTCTGGTCGAACATCTCGGAGTTCAGCACCCACGGTGTGCCATTCCAGGATGGTGTGTACGAGGCAGTCCAGAGGTAGAAAAAGACCATGGCTGAAATGCCACCTGAAGATAGAGTTGAGGTCGGGTGATTTGCGGGCTTGGCGATGGCGATGTAGGCGGCGATATAGTACATGCAAAATGCACCTGCTATGGCGCCGTACATGAGAAGTCTTCGTCGACCAAAGTTATCGATGAGGTAGAAAAGCCAGACAAGAGTGATGACGGTCTTGATAACGCCGAAGATACCAGTTGTCAGGAGTGACGCGGATGTGCCGGTAACACCAATTGACTTGAAGACAGTCGGAGAGTAGTAGTTGATGGCGTTGATACCCGTAGCGTTCTGCCACATAAAGAGCGAGCCGCCGAGGAGGAATCTGTAGAGCACCTTCTTTTGGGTGAAGACAGCCTTGAATGGTTGCCAGAATCCCATGCCAATTGTATTTCGCTGAGTCTCAATTGCTTTATCAACTGAGTGTATCTCCTGTTGAATGTAGATGTGATCAGCAGGAAGTTGTCGAAGCCAGCAGAGATTCTGGATAGCCTTTTCGCGTCGACCTCGCATGAATAACCATCTGGGAGACTCCCGGACGAAGAAGATGCCAATTAAGAGCAGGCCGGAGGGGATCAATTGAACGGCGAATGGGATAATCCATTGCTCGTGGTTGGATGGCATGGTCTGGTCGACCCCGTAGTTGATCCAAAACCCGACCAGGCCTCCAATTTGCCACGAAAGTTCGTAGAGACCGACAAGTCGTCCTCGAATGGCAGGGGGAGCGACTTCGGAACAGTAAATCGGTGACAAGTTCGAAGCACCACCGATGCCAAGGCCCGCAATCACTCTTCCAGCGTACATGAGACTGAGTCCTCGTGAACCAGAGACTCCCACCATCAAACCCGCGCCGAGTGTGAAGAGCGTAGCGAAGATGGCAAGGCCTATTCGTCGTCCCAAGTAGTGGCCAAAGGGATAGGCAAAGAATGCGCCGAAAAATGCACCTGCCTGGTAGCAAGAAACGATGTTGGCCTTGAGGAGGTTCACCTCTGCTGTCCCCATCTCATCGAATTTGAATTCCTTAATGAAGGATTGGAGTGCGAGTGTGCCGCCGATGAAAGCGCTATCGTAGCCTATCATAATGGCGGCCGAAGCAGCCACAAAAGCTGAGACGTAGATTCGCCAGTTGTAGACACATGGTGGTGTTGGTCGGTCCTCGACCTTGCTGAGAATACCCATGTCGACGATGGTGAAGCTAAAAGAGCTTCAAGTCCTCAGTCTATGATGGCTCTCGAGATGTCTTGAGAAGTGGCGGTTCGTCCCTTCTAATGTAATCTATGCTGAGGACTGATCGCGTTGAAGAATGTGAAAACGAAGCAGGGCAGATTGTTTGCGACGTATATAGCCTTTTTGCCAAACCAGGGTCTTCAAGTTGGGGTCTCCACACAATGGGTTTTAGTTTCCTCCGCAAACCCTATACCATGGAGGCACATTTTCCGAAGCATGTTCATCCACCATTGGTTGAGAGGACGTCTGCAAAGCGTATATCCGATGGAGACAGATGGCGGAGAAAAGAATTTCGACGGGGGCACTCGATCCGAGCTTGGGAGCTCCTAGTGTTTTTCCGGCTCCGTTGGACATTACATTCTTCCCCAGACAGGTGGCCAACTTCTTTGGGATTAAGCTGAGCCGCGGGGGTTTACATACGTAGAAGTGGGCTAGAATCTCATTGCTGCCGTTCATAAGACTGACTTGTCAGTGAGAAACGGGTTCTTGTTCGATGGAAACAGCTCCTTGGGCCGAAGAAACAGATCAGCCAAGCAAGAGTTGAGAAGCCCCTAAAGAAAGCTTTTTTGGCTAGAAAGCACTCATCAACAGAAAGAGAAGCTTCTCTTGTTGCGAGAAGCTATTGATTTGTACAGTCACCGGCCGCAAATCTCTCACCGATCCAGGCCTGGTAACCCGCCAATAATGGCGACAGCCACACAAGCCATCAACGCGCCGGTCCAGCAGTATTCTAGCCCAGGCTTTCGAAGACCAAACACATCACACCTCGACAGGTGTGCATACCTAGTCGGCAATCCAATAGCACATTCACATTCACCAGCGCTTCATCATGCGTTATACTCGTCCTTGGGCAAGCGCTGGGGTCAAGTCCTGGCAGAAACAGATGACCTAGCTGGCTTCATTAGATTCTTGAAGTCTGACACCAAGTCGATGGGATCGGGCGTGACGATGCCCTTCAAGGTTGCTGTCATCCCATATCTCGACGAGCTAACAGAAGCTGGTCGGGCAGTTGGAGCGATAAACACAATCTTTTACATGCATGATTCTGATGGCCGAAGGAGGTACATTGGCACAAACACCGACGTGCTTGGTATCAGAGATGCCTTCCTTCAAAACGTCTCAGGGACGCCCTATGCCGGGAAGCCCGCCCTTGTGGTCGGAGGAGGAGGCACATGTCGGGCTGCCGTGTATGCTGTGAGAAATCTGCTCGGGTGCTTCCCAGTATACATCGTCAATAGGGATAAGTCCGAAGTGGATGCTGTGATCGATGAATACTCGTCACGAGACGCAGCTCAAGGTCTCATTCACGTTGCCTCAGTCGAGCAAGCCGAGAGATTGACGCCGCCGGGCATAATTGTGAGCGCTGTGCCGGACTTTCCACCGAAGACAGCAAACGAGATGGCCGCCCGGAAAATATTAGAGACGTTCCTGCAACGAGGTGACACCGGCAGCCCGTTGCTTGAGATGTGCTACCATCCAAGTCCAGACACGGCCATTGCAAGGTTAGCAGCAGAGGCTAGATGGCAAGTCATCGGCGGCATCGAAGCCATGATAGGTCAAGGCTTGGCTCAAGCCAGTCTGTGGACCGGCATAGAGATTGACGATGCCTTGCGAGAGCAGGTGAGCCGGAAAGTGAAGGAAATTCAAGGGCAGCGGCATAAACTGTGACAACATTTGGTGTGTTTTGGTGTCTTGATGGGCGGCCGAGTTTGAGCGATAGATGTAGCAACATTGCAACAATTTTGTGCTTTTATTTTCTCACACTTTGCCATCCCTTTGTTGAACACCATTTTGCAGAGCATTCCACATTGCCGTGCGCGGCGCTTTCCGGCCGGTCATGATTTCAAATTGTGCAACAGCTTGTTCGTGAAGAACTTCCAGTCCATCCACCACGACCCATGGCTTTCCGGTCGTAGCACGTAACTTGCTGATCTGGCTGATAAATGGTGTATTGATGTAGTATGCTTGTTCTACTGCTGCTCCGCCAGTTTCAGATCTGAGCCATTGCTCCGGAACGGTGAAGTCAGCGACATGCTCCTCGCCCGGTAATCTCTCGTGGGTGACACACGAGACAATTATGGTGGGCTGTGCAAACCCTTCTGGCCATTCCTCACTCGTGGACTCAAAAACCTTGATTTGGGTCGGGGTGGCAAAATTTTGGCTGGCGCTCCAGTGCGTGAAGTGACTGGCTAGGATTCTGGCGTTCGAGATTGTCCGGTTGTAGATAAATATATTTCGGCAGCCCATCTGCAAGAGGGCATAGCAGGCCGCTCTGGCCATACCACCAGCACCCACGATTAAAGCTGAGGTCTTGCTTTGGATGACGTTTCGTGGAGACAGATTCTTGTTTAGAGTGACCTGAATTGATATCCAGTCACTATTGTCTCCATAGAAGCCGAAGACAACGCCTCCTCGATTCCGGTATAGGGCTTGATTGCCGGCGCCTTTTACTTGTCCATGTTCTCCCCGCAAAGGTACAAGGGTGTTAATGGCGCCTATGGCGCGAGCATGCTCGCTCAAATGGGAAAGGTGTTCCAGAATCTTGACCTTCCAGGGCTGGGCTATGCTAGCGCCGCCGAAGTCAGGGGTTTGAGCGCGACTTCGGATGTGCTCCCAGCTCTCGACATTAACTGGATTATAGTCGTGTGGCAGGCCGATGACCTTATAAGCCCTGTTATGCATCGTCGGTGAAAGCGAACTCGATACATTCCCACCAAAAACGAAGAAATGAAGAGGATCCAGGGTGAAGCTGGAGAACAAACCCTTCAATGCTTCGGAGGCTGTGATATCCGGCGCAATGTCGTCCGTGGACTTTGGCTTGGCTCTGATGCTCTCGTGTGTGATGCATGTCAAGATAGGGTTAAACACTTGAGAGGTGCGCCCGAAAGGTCCTGTGAGATATGCACTGAACCATAGTCTCGATGTGTATCTGTGCTTCAGGGATCGCATGAGCTGTTCAAAGCGATCCCCGTCCGATCTTGTCGCTGCGTGCGCGTTCACTCGTACCAGACTGATTCCTAGTGCCAAGCCCTTTTCGAGCAGCGCGATGACTTGATCACTTTCGTTGACCAAGGCATCGGCTTTGCCGTACCTCACCAAGCCAACAAGACGTGTGCAGGAGCTATGGGAAGCAATCTCACCGATCCAAGTCCTCTCTAACGCCAGGTCAATGATAAGAAATTGAGGTGCTAGTCGGAGTGCAAAGCGCAACGCAGCGAAATAGGCCGTGATAGGAAACTTGTCAGAGATCGGCATGACAGAAATCATGGCCGGTACCCTCAAGCGCCTTCTGACTTCTGCAACCATCCGGCTGACAAGTTGGGTTGTCCCGTCTTGCCATTCATCAATTCTGATTTCCGCTATGTCGCCGCCCGCTTCCAGCGCTGAAAAGTCTAAAGCTCCCGACCTGTACATGGAGACAGGCAACGAAAGGCTGTGAGTGTACAACTTCGATTCAATTGGAGCATGCGACGAGAAGGCCGACACGTCACCATTGCCGACCGCAGCGGTGGGATCAGAGACGACTCGAACGAAGTTGGAAAAGTCAGTCTGGGCCTCTCGTAGTTTGAATGAGTAGGTGGGAGAGGCTCGGTCATCGTCGACGTCAGCATCCGCTCCGGATTCATCCTCAATATTGAAGAATTCGTAGTTTGAGCATTTCCTATGACTCGGGTCGCCGCTCTCGAGCATCTTCGCCGACCTGTCACTGAGCTTCAGCAACTGCTTGATGGGAGCCATATCGCGTTGAATGTAGATGACTGGGTTGGTCTGACAATAGGTCTTCAAGTGACCTTGCAGAGCCCTCGTCAGACTTCCCAATCCACAGTCAATAACGCAACCAAACCTGTTGTCATCTAGCATACGTCGTGAAACCTCAACATCTTGCTTATGGAACTCCTCGCTGCCGTGAATGCGGAGGTAGTCTTGACGGGAGAAGCCAGTCACAGTGTAGAAATAGTGGTCTTCCGTAATGAAACGTCTACCCAGAGCGGCGGCCGCAATGAAGCCCAGAGACCGCTTCCCCGATCCGCGAATGCCAACAAGAACGATTGAAGCATCAGGAGCAAATCGTGGTCGGTGACTTCCCATCTCGTACTGGACAGGAGTCTGTGAGCCGCTTCTCCCTTGGCTAGGCTCTCCATTCCTCAGTCGCTTCGAGCCAACACGTGGCGAAGGCGGCGTTGGTGAGGTTCGGCGGCTGGCTGGACGAGAGTCCATGTGTCTGGCAGCGATAACGCCCGACATGGCAGATTGGTCTTGCTCTTTTCTGCGGGTGCTGTTAAACTCTTCTTGCAGCTCGCCATCCTACCTGGGTCCATCGACTGCCGAGGATGGCATCTTCTCGTGACGAAAAAAACTTGTTAGGCAATGTGTCGAGGCAGAGAGGTAGCTGAATTTGAGATGAAGACTTTTTGGACAGTGTCATACAAATCGTGCATGGATCTCCAGACGGAAGAGCATCCGAAAACCAGTCTCACCCGCAGAACTGTTACCGAGCTTCGTAGGATGTCCAGGTCCCGACACCAGGGGCTAGAACTGGGCTTGGCGGCTCGCTGTAGGCATGCTGACACCAATCGTCATGCTTCCATTTGGTCTCCCCGCAGGCTATATACCAGATTGAGGCTTTTCGTTGTTTATCATCTGCCTCCAACTGCGGTTCCTTTTTTTCCTTGTCTGGCCAACAACAAGCATCTAGCAAGCCATGGAGTACGGGTCGCATGGCTTCCGTGAGCATGTTGACAAGCTCAGGCACCAGACTAGCAGACCAGCTCGATAATGAGGATGATCGAAGTCGTTTGCGCGTTTCGAAGGCGTGCACCCGCTGTCGCACGAGAAAGGATCGTTGCGATGGATTGAAACCTTGCACAGCATGTCGGAATGCCGACAAGCCCTGCACGTATGAAGCTACCACGAAGAAGAGGGGTCTTCCGGAAGGCTACGTACGTGGGCTGGAGAAGCTGCTCACCCTCGCTTCACACACCATTGATGGGCTGGACGACGTCCTAGTCAGCTACCTACGAGACGAAGAAGTCAAAAAGGCATGGAATACCTCGGTTGGAGACGAATTGTATTCAAACTGGAAGGACTCGATTGTGCACCGGGAGCTTGATGCTCTCCTCCAAAGCGCGAGCACGAGTGGCAATACTGGGACGAAAAGGAAGCGCACCTCGGAGGACTCTGACGGTCACTCCGAGAGCCCGGGAGACCGCCTGGACACAATACTGCAGTTCCTACGTGCAAAGAAGTACCGCATTTCAGAAGAGAGCAACATCGACGATAATCCCCATGCAGACAGTGCGGAAGATGGTGGCCACTCGAATGCTGAAGAGGCCACCAATTTCTTGCCGGCGAACAGCAAAGATCTGCTGGACCTATACTTCACGCATGTCCACCCTTGGTTCCCGGTCCTGAATCGCCCTGCCGTCCTGAAGACGTACTATGGTCATTCAAGGTCGCCCAATGCACCAAAGACCGATGGCGGTCAGGCATTGTTATGGGCAATCTTTGCCTATGCTGTCGTGATCGACTCGAGCCCCGCAGACGATAAAGCTGCACTTAGTCGTCAGTTTTCCGAGATCTCATTGAGGCATGTTCCAACCCCGTACACCAATGCCGAGGATGTGCACGACTTTGACGATATGCACGCTCAAGCTCTTCTGGTCCTGGCACTGTTGAGACTCGGGAACGGCCAATGGCTGGGCTCATGGATATGTACCGGGAGAGCCGTTCGAATCTTACTCGCACGGCAGTCACAAAAATCAACAAAAGGTGTCCTGCAGGGTTGCTTTATCCTGGAGACGTTATTGAATGTCCACTTCAACAATTCCCGGCCCTTGCTCATGCCTAGCCTGATCGAAAAGATGGTCGTTGAAGATGGTCATGACGAATGGGAAAGCTGGGGAGGGCATCAGAGTGCCAATAGCACCGCCGGCCCCTCATTTGCGCTGAGCATATTCAATCGACTGACGAGAGTCTTCCTGGTCTTGCATGAGGCGGTCGCTGATCCCGAGTCTTCCAAGAGCCCCGTCTACGTTCAATCGAAGCTCAAATCGATACATGCTTTAGCTCAAGAGCACTTCAACGTCGGCATCAGGAGCCCATCACTTGAAAGCCCGCCTCACCATCTCTATTTCCAGATTGGTCTATTGTTTGCCCAGCTGAGACTCGTCTCGGGCGTTTCTCACGAGTTTCGCACTCAGTTCGACCTTACTTCGCTAGCTACAAACGTCCTGGGCCTGTTCGAGATCTGTGAAAAGTCTCCTATTGGGCTCATCCGGGTGCCACCACTCTTTTCTGACATACTCAATCTAGCGATTGATGTGGCCACCCAAGCAAGGGGCTCATTTGGTGCATCACCAACCCCCCATTCATACCACGATGTCATCGCGACGATCTCAAGATTTCGCAGCGAGCTCACCATGACTTGGGCATCATACCGAAGTACTACACCTCGAGAAGATGCGATAAATGCCCCTCTGCCGGCGTCTCAGCAGCCAGGCCGTGACGTTGAGACGTTGCAATCTGGATACGGTTTCGAGCTGCCAAACGATGACAATATCTTGATGTCAACGGCGAGTAACCCGAACTTTGCGTCCAATCAGTGGACACCTCAGCAGCCAATCCCCGTCCCATCTCCAGCATACTCCCGCAATAGCGCCAGCCAAAACAGCTGGCCAATGTTTTCATCAAATCAGGCTTTTGGCTCCGCTCTTCCGGTGCCGTCTCCGAGCTTTCAAGGCGACGAAGTTGATGCCATCTTCCATGAGATGGCCCATCTCGATACCAATGAATGGACGAATGAACGGGCCCTTGGTCTCAAAGACTTTGGCTTCACAGATGAGTCGGCATTTATGGATTTCTGCAATGACCCCGAAAGATTAGCTATACCACTCGAGCCAGGCAATGTGCCGCTTTCGAGCAGTCGGCAGAGCTGGACCTTTGCAACACAGCAGACTTGAAATTGGTGGAATGAGAAACTATTACTCTAGACCATGGAGTCTAGGATGCTGAGAAGTATGCCTAACTCACCATGGGCTGTACACTTCCTTACTCTCTAGGGCTGCTTGTTCTATGTCCTGGCGAGTCTCTTGGCTGCGAAAAGCTGCATCTGGACTATTATCGGCGGGCGTCTCAAGACCAGCACTTTCGGCATTCGGAACGGTTTCTACCTCCATGACCGCTGGCCAGACTCATCGGACAAGTCAATTGCCGGATAACATGCCGCGCAGCTCAATAATTGGTCAAGGCTAAGAGCGGAAACTCTCGGGCCATCTCCGAGTGGACATATGATGACACAAACTGGCGACACGTCGACCTCGTAGCAATTATGACACCTCTTTCGAGCGTCTTCCTGGCAGTCTTTGCACAGAATAGAGACAAAAATTAACAGCCGCAACAACGACATTGACCGCCCAAGCAGGTCGTGAATATCTTAGAGCCTTCGTGTGCCCACAATGAGCAACGGGAGCAAGCCTCACGAAAATCCCACCGTTGACCTTGACTCCATCTATCGCTTTGCGATCCAGCTAGGCAAAGATGCAGGAAAGATGCTCATGGACGCGCTCCACTCACGACGGCAAGGGCTCGACGCCCCAGACGTCCCAGAGGAAAAGATGAACGCCGTTGATATTGTCACCAAGACCGATACAGACGTCGAGCAATTCATCCACCAATCGATATCACAACAGTACCCAGAACACGATTTTATTGGCGAAGAGACCTACTCCCAAGGGCAGTCGAAGCAGTACTTAGTGACTGACAAGCCAACTTGGATTGTAGACCCCCTAGATGGAACAGTAAACTTCACACATGGCTTCCCCATGTTCTGCGTCAGTATTGCACTTGTGGTCAACCACCGACCTGTCATCGGCGTGATTTGCGCTCCCATGCTCAACCAACTATTCAGCGCATGCCATGGGCGAGGTGCGTGGCTAAACGAAACAACTCAATTGCCCCTCCTTGGCAGAAGTCTCGGGCCGTTACCGAAGAGCGCACCAGGAAAATGCATCTTTTCCTGTGAATGGGGCAAAGACCGCCGTGATCTCCCAGAGGGAAACCTCCATCGGAAGGTCAATACGTTCGTCAACATGGCCTCTGAGCCCTCGGGTCGAGGTGGAAAGGGAGGTATGGTCCACGGCATGCGCAGTCTGGGATCTGCCACGCTCGATCTTGCATATGTCACGATGGGGAGCTTTGACATATGGTGGGAAGGCGGATGCTGGGAATGGGACGTGGCGGCAGGGATATGTCTTGTTAATGAGGCCGGTGGATTAGTCACTGCTGCGAATCCACCTGAGGACTGGGAGACCTGTGAAATCAAAGAGGTGAGATTGGGCGGGCGGCTCTATCTCGCAGTGCGGCCTGCGTTTGATGCGGCTGATGGAAGCGAGACTGGGAGGCAAAGCCAGGAAAGAGTGGTGAGGGAGATGTGGAAGAGAGCAGTCAAGTTGGACTACTCGAGACCTGGAGCATGATAACGTTCACCAGCATATCCATGAGCACAGTATCGCAAGCACAGCACGGCGTAGCATACTCTGGTTGACAGGCCTTTTTAATAAGAGTAATCTGGCGCTTTCCTCGACTCATGTAGTAAGGTGCGCTTCCGACCCCCGAAATTGTATGACTTTGTGGCTTTTACTGCTCGCAACCACTCCTTGACGCGAAAATTGCCGTCGTAATCCATGCTGTGTTGATTGATTCTTTCTCAAATGGGTTTCAATGTGCAATACAGCTTTGCACAATTGTCTCCGCACATCACACATCACACAAGCCGTTGCCAGGTCCTCAAATTCATTTCATGTTTGATGATGGTACGCTCACACTACCAGTTCAAACGTGGTTACTTTATTGGAGCATTGGTAACGAATAAAAACATGTTGGGGAGTCGTGTGTTTCTGCGCACTGAATACTCTGTTGACGAATGTCCGCTCTCAAGACACCATCAGCCAGGGATCCAGGGGTCGTTTGTGCCCTTGCAGTAGGCGAACGGTCGACACCATTTGACAGATGACTTGGTGGGTCTTTGAGCCGTGGCTTCGGCGACTGCGAGCGAACAACGCCGTCGCCCATTGGCTCCCCCGATGAAGTCAGGGATTTTTAGTGTTCATGCAGCTCCAGAGTGGGCTCACCGTCCAGTGTAACTCTCGTCTTCCATCCTGGCCTGGAGAACAAGTTTCGTGTCGCTCCTAATCTTCCTTGTGCATTTTCAGCTGACATGCTCCTCTATCCCTACAGCATCAACGAGCCGACGAAGACGACGGAAGGATTCTGCTGACCATGGCCCTGACTGCGAACAAGATGGGTTTTTGAAATTGCAACCAGCACAGGTCAGATTGAGATCGCGCTGTCTGAACTCTGTTTGCGAGTGAGAGTGGTTTCCAGCGGGAACCCCGACGTCTCTTTTGGGCGATACGACCGCGCGAAGAATGGCGCATGTTGCGATGCATACTCGAAACGACTCGGGTGTGTCTGTACACTCGTTCATACAACACGAAAACCCCCCGAGTCCGACCTTGACCAATCCTGATATGATTGTACCAATACCGCCATGGCAAAACGGATCAACTTTCGAGGACGATGAAGGACCGCATCCGTTGCTCGAACCGGAAATGTCTCTGTCGCAAACACTATCAAACACTTCGGTTTCGACGCGCGGAAGCAGCACTGTCTCCAAAGGAGAGGTTGGTGTCGCGACCGCAGTGCTGATGCCGTCGAGAGCTTCGGCTCGCCCGCCTACTTCCATACATGGCTCGAGTACGCCAATACCCACATATACCGGCTACGAACATGGTGCGCCATTGAGTGATATCTACGAGGAGAGTGAAGCGACTGCGACACCCAAGTCGACTCGTCGGCGGACGCCATCACCCACCCCAGCAAACGAGAGGGAAAGAGACACCACCCCGACAAAAATCACCCTGCGACACAAGAAGCGAATGAGCTCCCTATCTGCCTCTAGCAGTGGTGGCTCAGATGTTGGCGACTGGGAAACTTTCGATTCCTCCAAGGTCTTGTCTAGTCGCGTCGTAGCCGACCTGGCGCAGTTGAAAAGAGAAGACACACTGGAGGCTGACGACACAGCAAACGCAAGCAGGCGGCAAAGCAGGGAAGATGAGGAGCTGGCAGCACTGAATGCCCGAACCGAGCAGATCCTCGAGAACGCGCGGAAGAGACTGACACATATGGAGGACAATCTCAAGACGGCAAGGAATTCAGTACTCATGCCTAGCCGATCGCCCAATTTGGGAGGCGAGCATCAGCCAGTGGGTGGTCTGTATAGATCTATATCTGTGGCTGGAGCAAACAAATTGGGCAAGAATCGGCAAGCCTTCCCTTCCATTCGAACAAGCTCGAGTTTGCAGCATATGAGAGGCGGAAGCGACACTGGGGTGCCAAGTACGCATAATCGATTATCACGCTTGCCAGACGTACGGTCGGCGAGTGCGATGGAGTATGGAAGCCCGAGCAGGTACAGCCTATTTCCGGACTCCAGTCAATCCCCTAGGATGAGAATCCAACCTAGCCCGGCCAGCAGTCGCAGCTACAACTCTCCTTTGCGACCCCTGGAAGAGGAGAGAGGTGACTCCAGCACTGCAGAGACCACACCTGAGAGCGCCAAAGCTCCGCCAATGAAAGGACTGGGAATACTCAGCACAGACGCTGTATCAGGCGAGGACCGGGACACCGCCGTAGATCATCCTTCCAGACAAACTCCCACACCGACACAGCTCATTCGCTCAATGTCTTCTGCTTCGACGAGGTCTACCAAAGAGCTCAAGGAGCAGATGACTGATCTCAAAATCAGAATTGCTGACCTCAAATCCAGAGCACAGGCGGAAAACCTCAAACGAAGGAGTTTACAGGGCGGGGGATCGTCAAGTCCCTTCACGAATGCACCGCCAGAGCAGTGGTATGCGTCGAGCCCTGTGTACAAAGAGAATGCTAGCCCTGTGAACGTGAAGGCCGGTGTTGGTTGGAGGAGTCCGACTTCACCGACAGGTCCACAACCGGAAGTGCAGGTGCAACCGCTTGACGGACAGCGAGACCCGGCGCCGATCACACCTGCACATACACGCTTTCTTGATGTGGACAATATGACTCCTGACACGGAGGAGAAATACTTAAGCTCGGCAAGGACCGATAGGAATACTCCTTCGCTAGCAAGACAACGAGACGTGGTTCAGGACGACGAAGAAGACGAAGGAGGACAAGACACCGCAGATTCAGTCATGCAGCCATCACAATATGAGGACGCCTTTGATGAAATTCAATACCCAGACGAGAATAGTGATGACGACACCGAGCGAATTGCTGAAAATGAGGAAGAACAAATCTATCTCAATGAAGTGCTTGAGGAGTCCCTTCGAGACGCAGAAGTTGAACCAGAAGTTCCCGCTATTCCTGGGAGTTACCTTGAGACACCTGATGGTATTCCTGCGTTCGTTGGACCGGAGGCTCAGAGGCACGAGGACCGGCTTGACGCATTTGATTACGAGAACATGTTTCTGCATAGTGCAATGGGCACTTATACTGGGAAGAGCCTCAATGGGTCTGACAGTGGGTCTGACATTGACAGTGATGATGACGGAAGTGTCGAAACAAGCAGAGCCGGAGCAAGAACTCCAGTAGATGATGCGGATGAGTCCGATGGAAGAGAAGGTATTGAGGTCGAACCTGCTATTGATGAAGAAATGGGAGAAGTGATCACTGATGGAAAGAGCCTCGGTTTCAGCCTGCAAGGGACACCGCAGGCTAAACAGGCTGAGCCTGAGCAGAAACAGCTACGAGGTCCGCCGAGTACGGAGCTATCCCAACCTCCAAATCCATGGATGCATGCGAGGAGCAAGTCCGTGGATTCCGTCAGTACGTCGGCAACATTCGAAACCGCAACCGAAGGTGAAAGATATGATGATGAGGCTCCCAACGAGATCTTAAATTGGGATCCGATGCCCTCGAGCAGTCTTGGCTATTCACCAACATCCTATCAAGCGTATCGAATCAGCCAGAATTCTCCTTTACGAGCCAGACATGGTTTCTCTTCGCCTCAGGGTGGTGGGCGCTCTATACCCCTAGCAACACGGTCCCCGATTCCGAATTCTCCTCTTCGGCAGCAACGGCACTACGAAATCAGCTACGATCGTGAGAAAGCTCTCCAATCACCAGGCCTTGGGCTGGGAGTTGTGGGAGCTGAAAATGCGCAGTACATTAATGACAATGGTATTCCAGAGCGGTTCCAAGGACGACCAAGCCCAACACACTCGAGACAGTCTTCTGTTGCAACATTGCAGCAGCCCCGAACTCGTCCAGAGTCGCAAGCCACCGTGGTTGCAGTGTCGCCTGCTAAAGGCCAACAACGGCAGTATTCTGGTGGTGCTGATCGAGGTCAATCTCCTACCACCCCAAGTGACCGCCCTACTGGAAGCCCAGTCGTGGTGACGGTGGCGTCGTCGCCGCAAAGGAAGGTGGTCATCAACAAAACCTTGCAACAGCCAGAGCCATACGTGTTGGAGCCACAGAGAGGAGGTCCTCCAAAAGCACCACTCCCATCACCACCTACTAGCTCTGTGGCGCTTCAGGCGCAGATGGCAAGCCCGAAGAAGGTTAATGTCAAGCGGACGCCACCGACATCTCAGGGACACCCACCAGCCCAACAGCAGCAGCAACAGCAACAGCACTCAGGACCGCTAATGACACCGCCCGTGCTGAGAGACTCGGCAACATCACCATCGGCTCCTGGTCCGGTCCCAAATACTGAAATTCTAATGGAGAGTCTGATCAAACTCGCAGACCCTTCCTTCACCCTTGCACCTGGCATCAGATTTGAAGAAGTCGATAAGCACCTTGTCCTTAGCCTACTTGGAGCGGTAGGGAGTGTCTGCAATGGCATTCTTAGGGCTAGCGTTCAATCTGGTAGTCCCTCTTTGAGTAAGACGCAGGCAGAACAGCTAGTGCATAGGCTCAGGACTCGACTTGAAGAAGCGACACTGACTCTCGAGGAGATGGATAGGGAGGCCACGCCGCCAGCGACGGGTCGCACGATGAAGGAGATATGATCGACGGCAGTAGAAAGTTTGAATGGAGTTAAGATAGATATACCTACACAGCGATGCGAGCTGCAAAGCTGGATAAGAGCAAGCGTATACTGAGATGGATATCATGACCTTCATGTAGCGAAGATAGCACATCATTTAATGAAATATTTGAACGCAAACCATCTGTCGTCTGCCTTGTACTCCGATTCATTTGGCTCCCTAGCAACATCCCTCAGGTCAAGAAGGTCGGCCGAGAAGGTTGGCAAAAACTCGGCTATCGATAACGATAGAGCAATTTTCTGAAACTTTTTGGCAGTCAACCAGTAGTCAAGTCAATAGCTGTCATCCAAGCGAACCACACACCGCAGTCATGAGCATGGCGGATTCAAAGCGCAAAGCTGGTGCAGATGCAGGCCCGCCCAACAAAAAGCTGAAGAGCGAGCAGACCGGCAAGAGCATTCACCCTGACCGCCAACGCTTCCAGAAAGGCTCCAAACCAGACGGCATAAGGAAAGAGGGTAGCAACAACAAGGACGGCTTCTTAAATGGTATTTCCACCATTTCTGCTACTCTGTTCAGCTCCCATACTAACCCGTCCCTAGGCATCTCATCCAAAGAAGCCCATCATAAGCAGAAACAATTGAAACAGGAACGAATCGCATCCAAACCCAACGCCGACTCGATACACCGAAGCAAGAAAATTTGGGAGCGCCTGCGAATCAAGTCAGCTGTCCCGAAAGATGAACGTCAACAGCTCGTCGAAGAGTTATTTTCCATCATCACTGGACGTGTCAAAGAGTTTGTCTTCAAGCACGACTCTGTGCGTGTGATACAATGCGCGCTGAAATATGCAACACCAGACCAGAAAGCCGCGATCGCCGAAGAGCTAAGAGGGAGCTACAGAGAATTGGCGGAGAGCAAATATGCCAAGTTCCTCATTGCAAAGATGATTGTTGTGGACCCCAAAGTTCGGGACTTGGTGGTTCCCGAGTTCTATGGACATGTCAAACGACTCATTCGGCATCCGGAGGCAAGCTGGATCATGGACGATATTTACCGGAGTATGGCTACGTCGGAGCAGAAGGGTAGGCTATTGAGGGAGTGGTATGGAGGCGAGTATGCTGTCGCTGGAATGCACAGTGACAGAGAGAAGACGACGAGTGAGTTGAGTGAGATTCTGAAGGAACATCCTGGAAAGAAGGGACCCATTATGTCTCACTTGAAAGAGATGACGAACCAGCTTGTGCAGAAGAAGACAACAGGCTTTACGATGTTGCATGATGCAATGCTCCAGTACTTCCTCAATTGCACACCAGGCAGCCCCGAGCACGGTGAGTTCCTGGAGATGCTGAGGGATGATGAAGAAGGCGATCTATTCAAGAATTTGGCGTTTACAAAGGCCGGATCCCGAGTTGTTTGTCTCGCACTCGCATACGGCAGTTCGAAGGATCGAAGGACGATATTGAAGCATTATAAGACCCATGTGAAGCTCATGGCGAGTGATCCATATGCGCATTTGGTATTGTTGGCTGCGTATGAGGTGATTGATGACACGGTCATGACGGCCAAGGCGATTGTCCCGGAGCTTGTTGGGAAAGATTTAGAGGCTGAGGCACGAGAGCAAGAACTGCTCAGTCAAGCCACTCATATCAACGGACGGATACCGCTTCTTTACCTCATGGCTGAGGAGCCTCCAAAGTGGCTGCTCGATGCGCCGGATCACGAAATGATACAGGAAGTCAGGGAGATCAGAAAGACGACATCAAAGAAGGATCCTTCGACACGACGGGCAGAACTGAATAAGGCAATTGCGCAGCCGCTACTTGATTTCATCGCCGCGCAAACCGAGGCGCTAGTCCAGTCAAGCTACGGCTGCCAATTCATTGGGGAAGTCATGCTCGGTGGCATTGGTGAGAACGAAAAGGCACTCGACAGTGTCGCCTCGCTCACGGCCCAACCGAATGCGTCTGAGCTCCTAACGACGCCTCATGCCGGGCGACTCTTCAAAACACTGGTTCAGGGTGGTAGATATGATGCGAAGACCAAGACAGTCCTACCGACAGACCCACCTCTCAAGTTTGCAGAATTGCTCTTCGCCATACTCAAGAAGGTACAAGACGGGCTCCTAACCTGGGCGGCTGGCCCAAACTCGTGGTCAATTGTTGCTATGCTTGAGAATGAGCGGTTTGAGCATCGGAGCGAGCTAGTGGAGTATTTGAAAAGGCATAAAAAGGAGCTGGGAAGGGAGAAGGAGGACAAGGCTGCAAATGCTGGAGCGAATGTGTTGCTGGAGAAGATTGGTGGCACACCTGTGCTTACGGTGAGCGAGACTGCGAAGAAGAGAAGGGCAAAGAAGATGAATCATGAAGACGGGGATGGCGAGGATATCAGCGTCAAGCACAAGAAAAATGTGAAGGAAACGACATCGAAGGAGCACGTCAAGAAGGAGAAGAAAATCAGGAAGGAGAAAGTGTAGTGGCTGCTTTTACAATGAGATGTGTTTGTTGCAGCGTCCATATCAGAACTGCGGCCGTTTTCCCCTGAAATAGCAGAAGAAATCCAGTCAAGCATGGCTGCAAATTCGGGCCGCATGGGCATATGACCTTGTCGCAGACTAATCCATGACAGTCGAATCCGACATAGTCTGCAATCCCACTACGCATTAGAAAGCCACTGACCCTATTCACGATGCCCAGACAGCTACTCTGTTCGGAATTCCTGTCTATAGTTTTACTGTCTGGCACGCACCTTCACAAGCCAGCTTCTCGTTGTGAAGCTTGGCCATTCCTGAGAACACTGGCCAGGGTCAGCGTTAACACAGTCTGGCGCCTGGCAGACTCTGGCAAATCTTGCTTGTGATGAAGTCATGATCAGGGTGTTCGGACTTGAGGGAGCCAGGCTGGTTAACTTGGAGGGCAATTGGGGTTTGGACTGCCTGTGAATGGGCGATGGGCACAATTTTGGAACGACAGCACACTGTGGTCAAGCTGTCTTTATAGAAGCCATGGAAAACATGGAGCAAATCTTCATTTCAGTTGCTGTTACGGATACTCTACCTCAACTATGCACGCCGTCGCCTCCCCTCTTAGGCCTCCTTAATCCTCAGCGTGGCTTTCTTCAACTGTGGAGAATACCTCCCTGAACCTCCCATGCACAAGCGCGCTGAGCATCCGTGTAGTACTTGTCAGGTTCTCCTTGACCAATTGGCCCGTCGGTTTGCTAAAAATCAAATCAATCTCCTCCAATGTCTTGTTCTTCGTTTCAGGCATGCACAGAATCTGATATATCCATCCAACCACTGCGATACCGCCGTAGAAACCTAATGTAAGTCCAGTCTTACCCATGGCCCTTTGCATATCGGCAAAAAAGTACGTTACCAGCCAGCTGCAGAAGAAGATGCTGACATCCGTGCACTCCATGCCGTAAGATCGGAGGTAGGTGGGAAAGACCTCGGACGGTATGACCCATGTCAGGCAAGCGTAGGATCCAAAAAATCCGTTGTAGAGGATGATGCCGGTCAAGTAGAGACCCTCGGTGGCCACGAGGCTCTTCATTTGATAGGATACGCCGACCAGGATGAGTCCGACGAAGAATGAGGGAAGCATGAGGTTCGCCCAGAAGCGACGGCCGAACTTCTCCATGAAGAGGACCCCAGGGATTGTACCAATGAGTAAGCTGCCGCCACCGACGAGGGACATGAATACGCTCGTCTTGCGGTCGAAGCCGATTTGGTGCATGAGGGTGGAGAGATAATACAAGATCGCGTTGATACCGGTCATTTGTCCTAGCACAATCATGATGACTGCGTAGACGATCGATCTTCTGGCACGAGGGTTGGTGAAGAAATCGAGCCAGACCATCTTGGTCCTCTTTGTTTCTGGGCTGCCCTCGTTTTTGTCGGAGTCGACGGCGTGGTGCATGATGAAGAACTCGCGTTTGTTCTCTTCCGTCTCGAAGCCTCGAATGCGCTTCCAAACGACATAGGCGATGAGGGGTTTGTTCTTGTGCATCAGCATTCGCGGGCTCTCGGGCATGAACAACATGCCTATCAGCATGATAGTGCTGAAGACCAGTGAGCTGCCGAGCATGAACCTCCAGCCTCCGTGTTTGACGTCCACAAAGATGGCTGCGACAGCATACCCGACCACCTCGCCAAATGCGATCATGAACTGGTATAGAGAGACAAGGTTGCCCCGGTATTTCTTCTCAACGGATTCTGCCACGTACACGGGAACTGTGCCACCTTCTAACCCCAGACCGATACCGAGAATGACGCGTGCTGCAACAATCATGCCAAAGTTGATCGCGCCAGCTTCAAGCGCACCGCCGACAGTGTAGAATATCAACGCAATTATGATCGCCCACTTGCGACCGAAAGCCTCGTTTATGGGGCCTAGAAGTAAAGCCCCGCCAATGGCACCGAGTGGAACACCGGAGGAGGTGAGACTCGTCTGCGACGTGTTGAGATGCAGATCCTGGGGCATGTACAGCAGGGCACCAGAAATAACCGATTGATCGAGGCCGGAGAGCATACCGCCCATGGACGCAAATGCTACGAGAAGCCAGGTAAAGTGGCGGGGATCTTTGAGGGATAGGTTAGGATTGAGAAAGGATGTTGGAACTGGATTTGACTTGAGCATTTCTTCGAAGTCTGCGATCTCTTCATCGACGGTTGCCATGTCGTCCTTTGCTATCTGCATAGCTACAGCTTCGGACATACGGCGTGAGGCCACGGAGGCTCGGCGAGTGGCATCGACCTTCTCGGTGATCAAGTCGTGCTTGTAGTCATAGTCGGCGTGAGTGGTTGATTGAGGCCCTTCGGCCGACTTTTCGTCGTACGACATATTGGCCTGAGACAGCAGAGGAGGGAGTGATGGAGTCCGGTTAGCTAAGGGGAGCAGTTGACAATATTGCAAGTGGACAGGAGCAGGCCTCCTTTTATGCTGGTCGAAAATACGTTCAGCCAACGTCCTGGCATCACCAGCAGCCCCCCAGCTTCTCCGTCATTCTTCCACTCTCGGCACATTCTGCAAAATCCTGAAGATTTTGCTGTGATGGAGCTGGCTCTCATCGTTGCTCGTGTGGGCAACCTTGTTCTCTAGTCCGAGGACGAACTTTCGGCGGAAATATGGAGTCTCACACCACTTCGCGGCCAATTATCCGACTGGTCGAGAGGAGCCCATGCGCGGAGACAGAGAGCGCAAGATTGCCGTCACGTTTCATCCCTGGTGACGATCAGCAAGAACAGATACCTGACGTGGCTAGGACAGATCGACAGGTGGAAAGGCGAAGCATTGACCAAGCTTTTAGAGGCGGAGCTTATGCAGTGTGGGCAAGCAATGGAGCATAGAAATTGACAGCCTCAACAAATAAGAACAACTTCAAACTCACTTTTGAGAAAAATTAGGCGTGGTGATGGGCTCGAGATGGGCCCTTTCGGGAGAGACGGCATTGTGTTTCCGTTCAGGTTTCACTAGTACAGAAGCTAATATATATTGGAAAGGCCACTATGTGATGCTCTGATGGTGGGCGGCTTGAAAATTCGAGGAGCGCAAGGTTGATCAATGAACATTCTCGCTAACAACTGGATGAAGGAGAATGGGCGAAAATATCAGGGCAGGGTGGCCAGGTCGTACTGTCGGCCCGACTCTACCATGTGGTCCATCAAGTAGTACCACTCTGATGTCGTAAGGCCGTCTCTGTTTCTGATAGAGTATATTCAAAGCATGCAGACGTGGTCACTGCTTGCTTAGTGTCAGTCTGAAGTCGTCCATATTAGCCGAGTTGAGCTAGAACAGGGAGATCTCCCTGGCTCACACCTTCTTCGGCTTCTTCAAAATTCCCTTCAGCTGCTTGCCATCCTTCTTCGACACAGGTTTACGGTCTGTTTCCACTTTTGCTTTCTTGACCTGTGCCTTGTGCTCACCCACTATAGGCCCGGCTGTTGTTGCCTCTTGAGCATCCTGCTCGCCATCTTTGGGCCTTTTCTTGTTTGCGCCCTTTCCAGCTTGCTCAGAAGCTTCCTCACTGACAGGAATAGCTTTCCCCGCCTTCTTGCTCTTTTTCTGCTTCTTCTCTCTATCTTCCGTCTTTGCAGCAGCTTCATCCTTCGGCACATTAGCTGGCGGTGCCGAATCACTTTCCACCTTGTCCTCAATAGCAAGCGGCTTCTCATCCTTCGCATCCTCAACAGCCGCAACGACATCAGCCTCAGGCTTCTTGAGCTCCGGCAGCTCATATTCATACCCCAACTCCTTCATCTTCTCCTGCTTTCTCTTTCGTTTCTCCTGCACCCTTCCCATCTTCCTCTCCATCTGCTCCTGACTCTTGGGCTCATCAGCTTTCTGCCTTGCAAGCTTGTGGTGTGGTATGCGTCTGAACTTCTTATTGGCGCCCTTCCACACATCCTCATGCAAGGTCTCCTCAGGCGCGTATTTGCACTTCAAAATATGTCCAAACATGAGATAGTTGTCCATTGTCTCAGCAACAATCTTGGCGACCTCATCACTTTCAAATTCGATGAATGCGAAGTGCTTGCTCGCGCCGGTCTTCTTGTTTCGACTCAGACGAAGCCGTGTAATGGTGCCGAACTGGGAGAAGTATTCCCGCATTTGGGATTCGTAGAAGCCATGAGGAATGCGACCGACGTAAACTACGCCTGGATCTTCGCTCTTCTTCTCTTTGGCTTGCCGTAATTTCTTGCTCGTCTTTTTGAACTGCGGAATAGGCGCCACGCGGCTTGAATCAAAATCTTTGTCTTCAGCTGGGTCGTCGTTGTCAGAGTCGAAGCCGGTGAGGAGAGCAGGTGCGCTGTCAATGTCTTCATCATCTTCAGAGTCGCTGTTAGCACCACCATACTCTTCCGCGAGCTCGTGGTCTTGAGTTTGTTCAGCCTCTGCCATCATCGAGCCCTTCCCCGGCTTTTTCGTTGTTGCGATGGTGACGTCTTCATCGTTGCTATGCTCAATCACACCGTTCGCGCCGTCAGCCGTAAGCAAAGCAGGCTCTTCCTCTGCAGGGGCAACATCCTTCTTTCCCTTCTTTCCCTTCTTTGGCGGCGTAGCCTCCGGTTCGTCATCGAGGAAATCCGCCGCTCTTTTGCGAGTTTTCCTGATGGCCGGTGAGGCAGGCTCATCCATCGATCCCGTTGTCTTGATCTCCTTCGCAGCTTTGCTAGGAGCTCCTTGCTCTACGTCGGTCTTGGTACTCTTTTTGGCTTTCTTCGCGGGCTGAGCGCTCGTCGAGTTCGAGGCTGCGACTATACAAGTTAGCTAAAAGGTTTCGAACGTCCGAAAGCAAGCATTAAGCACCAGCTCCAATACTTGTCTCATGAGTACTGTAGGCTTACCTTTTCTCCGTTTCGCCGCCATCTTTGTTTTGAGCAAAAAAAAGCGAGTCAAGCTACAAGCTCGACGAAGACGTGGATTCGTTCAACTTTTTTTTCGCTCACAACGGGAAAACCTCGGGAGAGGCAGTCATTCTTCCAGTGTGGCCTCGTAAACTAAACTCACTGTCAATGGAGTGAGCACTCTCATGTATGCAGCTCGAGATGCCGATTACTTCACGAATTGGAAGCCTCTTGCTATTCTACAAGTTGACGGGACATTCAATGACAATAGACGCAACATTGACTATTTGTATACTTTGTCATTTTCCATCTGAGGAAACGTTGGGATCGAGAAGTAGCAACGAGGAGCTCTCGTCGCCAGTAACACCAATTGCCCTGACCGGATCATGTCAGAACTAGTTGAAGCAATACTCAAATTGCCGTCTTCATGTATGGGCCTGTTGGTGGCCCTCGATATTGAGCTTCGTCAGCTCCTCCAAAGCATCTCTCTCAATCAAACTGTTCCACCCAATCCCATGACATGTCCCACCCGGCTCCCACTCTACACCCTGCTTCTTGAGCATTCTCTGGCAAACCCACCTAACAGTCCGAGTATGCAGACTACCTTGCTCATCACCACACTCCTCTTCATCGCTCTTCCTCTGGTCAGCCCATTGTCCTCCCTCGACTGAACTCACTCCACAGGCTAATGCTTGAAAAATAATGAGCTGATCCTGCAGGAATTCATCAACACATCCCCCCCTCTTTATTTCACCCTTCAGATCTCTGACCACAGTCTGGCAGGCCTGCTCGATAATCTTCCTTTGCTCTGCTTCGTTTTTCGGCGTGCGTCCTGAGCCAAGATAATCCCTCCCCAATCTCCAGCCATTACGCGTGTGAGCGACAAGGAGTACATACATGCGCGTGGGGTCTCCGGATGATTCTGTCGCCGTGGCTTCAACAGGTAGCCCTGAGCCAAAGTGCTCAGCTATCACCTCTTTCAACCCAGCATTTAGCCTCTCCCCAACTTCTCCATCGCACGCGACAATCTTGATCATGATCTTCTCAAGTTCACCCCTTTCCTTGATCTCAAACACAGGCAATTTGAATCCCCCTGGAGGTTGTCGAGGCAACCGTACCCGAACCTTCCCAATATTAGGTGAATTGCCTGCCCATCCTCGCTCGGTTACCTCCACATCGATTGGCGGCAGACCAATGCGTTGCAAAATCGGTAGGAGGACATGCTGGACGTACTCCCCCGACATGCTCTTTGGGACATTGGTGCCACCATTCAATACCAGTTCAAAGACATCCACATCATTTGCCTCCGCATCATTGCTTTTTCCAGTCGCCGCCTTACCTCTCTCCTTCTCAACTTCAGAAAATGAACTATTCCTCCCAAAAATCATCCAAGGCAACACCGCCTGCAAAATCAACCATACGCTCCCCGAATTGCGCAGTTGAATGGTATTTGTCTCCAAATCAACCGAACCATCTGCCTTCTCCTTCTTCTTCGAGCCTCCGGACGTACCTCCAGCACCAGGCACAAAGACTACTTCCCGACTCCCAATCTCAGCCCCCTCAACGTACGCATTACAGCGATGCGCAAGATAGTTCAATGCCTCAAGATGTGATTCTTTGAGGCCCCCATCGACTTTCCGACTTCCACGCTCCAGTGGTGGCGTCCTACCGGTGTATTTGCCGCTTTCACCCCGACGACTATGACTCTGTCTTTGAGTGCCCTGCTTCGAACGACCATGAGACGTACGGTTAGCTCGTATGTTGTAGATATGAACTGGTATGCCAGTTATTGCGGATAGTGAGAGTGCGACTCGGACGAGCTGGCCGCCTCCTTCGAGGGTTGAGCCGTCGAGGGAGATTGGTTTGGAGGATGGCATTGTGGCAGCTACCGGCGAAGCAGGGAAGTGTGCTGGACTCCGTGATGTGAATACTTCATGTAGCGTGCATGAGTGATGAACTCCTCGTAGTGTGAATGGTTGTACTTGGCTCGACCAAGGGAATGATGGTGCGAGATATGTTGGAGGAAGAAATCCCGTGGTGGATTGAGATCCCAATATCAAGTTCTCTCTTTAGAACATGATACTGACTCTCGCGGTTGATGATTTCCCATGCCAAATGATTAGGCCAGCATTGGCAGGCTAAATGTGTCACGAGTGAGTCATTCAACCCGCCTCCCTTCATTTACACCGTCTGTGGCCGAAGTGCTTTTGGGGGAAGCCTACTTGAAAGAAGCACAACATCTAGGTAGCTGCGCCTTCATGTGAGCCATCGATTTGGCAATGGAGGGCGAGGTGGCCGCAGCAATTCGCGGTATGGTCAATGTCGTCATGAAGATGAAAGCGAATTCTGAAGATATCATTGTCTTCATGTGCTCCATACAGCGACGACGGTTATTCCTGGGCGACCAACATTCGAACCAGCCTTGAAGCCCACACCGAGAACTCTTCCCAGTTTGCTCGAAGTGTAGAAATTGTTTACCAAAAAAACTGCTGACCAAGATCCAAGAGCCACTTCGCTGCGCGGCATTGGGGGCGGGCTTTGGTTTTGCGTCGGCTTCGTTCGCCGCTGCGTATCTCGCTGAGAATTACTTCCCATTGGACAGATTTCTACAGTTCATGAGGCATGTTCATTCAGATACTGCCTACCATATTATGAGAGGATCAAACGCACAGAATCATAAAGAAGCCGTTTTCCTGGAGAGGACTGGCTTGTTCGCTAGGACGTCCATGACGTGGGGGCTCGTTTTCCCCCTCCGATGGAAATTGTCCGAAAACTATGTTCTCACATCAACAGCAACCTGCTGTTTGGTTGGCATCTGCGCTGCTAGTCCATCCGGAACACCTCTGCAGACAATGTCAGGTCCTGCAAATCGGTGTACTCACTTTAATTGGCGAGACGCGAACATGGGCACTATGTCCGACCCTCTCCACGCAGATTCTCTCCTACAACATTCCGGCTGAATCCTTCTCGGCATTCGCACAGACCTCGCTCATACCGGCTGCTACTGATATGGATGGATCACGCATTGTAATTGTCGTACCAGGCCGACACAGTCGGTGGATTTAGCAAAGACTCGGACAGTCTCGGATTCGGCAAGGGAGGCTTGGCTGATGTTGAGCTCTCTGAAGATACAACACAAGTGAGTTCAAACACACAACGATCTTACAACTCACTGATGGCGTCAATACTGGCCAGCGACAGCAACCATTCTCGGTGGTGAAAGTGATAGGTATCGGCTATGTCATCGCCGAATTCAGCTGCGCAATTGGCCTGGCTGGCATCTGCATTTCAGTCGCCTGCGAGCAGGAGTTGCGTGGTGTATTGCAGCCCCTTTTCTAAGCTAAGTAACAAGCACAATTTTGAGACTGACAAATGGGAGGGCTGGCCAGATGCTTCTACTCTGACCGCTCGAGCAATATTGAGGCAGATAATTCATCGACAAGCAATGGATGTCTCCTGATGGAGTGTTGCCACAGTGTAGTACCGTTTTCAGGCCAGTCTCAACTTCACCATACCAAAGGAGCAAACTGAGAGAAATGACTGTGGCATGACATGTTCCTTTTTCCCATGGTGGTCTTTGCATATCTCATTCGTTTGAAGGTGTCAAGCAGTGCTTACGTCTTGAAGTGGACGCTTATGGTATGATTTGCCTGGTGAGGACAAAGTCCATCAGTATGTTATTTACTGGTGTGCAAAAGACCAGGGATGGCCTTGGTGCCACTCAGCATATTGTCAAGCATTCCGAGCTATTCAAGACTGCACAAGATTGTGTTTGCTCGATGATTATGCTATTCCTTCACGAAGACCATGAGTCACATGGCTCCCTGCTCCGTCACTGGATGAAGCTGGGATGTAGCGCAGCCGCATACTGAATTGCCGCCCCCGAGGGATTCATTCCGACGATCCCTCCTCGATTACCAACACTATCGGAGAAAGGGTGACGGCGCAAATATCAGGACGGACGAAATGTTGGCTGTTGGCACATGAAGAAAGACTCGAGCACTGAAACTCCAGAAAAGGACGTCGAGCACGCACATTCCTCGAAGGGTGGGACTATGTCAATTTTGCCATCCAGAGGAACCCTATCAGACCTCGCGTAATGGTGTTGCTCACAGTTGGCCATGGCTCAGTCGTCCTCTGGCAATCACCAGTGGCCGTCACATTGTTTGATCACGGGTATGGCAAGTTGATCAAGCCCAGCGAGCAGCCACACCTGGGAGGTCGTAGTAACAAATCGCCGACAATGTGTTGTCCAACTCACCGAAAGACCAGTGTTACATGGTCATGAGTGTTGCCGATGCAAAGGCCCTCGTCGATACTTCGGGTTTCCTTATTGCATGGCCTACTCTACAGGGAGATGTGTCCTTTGGATGAACTTGATGAGAGATGATGCGGAAGATTGAATGATGCTGACATATGCTGTGGCGACACCAAAAATCCTGCGGTTCTCTAGCCTTCTTTGAATGTGAACCTGTGCACAATGACCGTGGTTCAAATAACGCGCGCTCTCGTATAGTTCTAGCATGTGTGACATCGTACGAGTCTAGCGAGCCAGACTTCGAATTATCCTACACCAAATGTACATGATCTGCGTGGTGTGCAGCGCGCATAGGGTTTCGAAATTCAAAGGAGGGGACGAAGTACGGCAAAAAGTTTAAGATTCGTAGTGCCTTTGCCAAAATGTGACGTGAACGAAGGCGAACACTCCACCAAATCTTTGAAATCAACAAGATCAATGCAATTGAACTATGCTAAGAAAGGTGCAAGCGAGTGAGGCCGCTTTATGTGCGTAACTGGTCAAGAATTACAAATCGAAACCACCTCGATAGAGAATCATGATATGCGGCGGACGTCAACAGCTCAATGTACAGCCCCTATGTGCTAGAATTGTTTATCAATCCAGAGGGGCCAAAAAATCGGGAGATCCACCTGCAGAAAGGGGTCTTCCCAAAAGTGCCGTTGCCATCGACCGGCGAAAGTGATGCCCCTGCAACAAGGCGTTCCTTTGAGCGGAATATTTGTAAGCGTTTTGCTGTTAGAAGCCATTGCTACGCATGGAAATTCCGCCAGAATCTCTGATCAACAACCAATATGCCGTCCATCGCAGCCCTCGCAAGCTCTGAGAGCCGCATAAGAGGAGCACTTCGGGCGTGGTCGAGCTTCGCTACGACAAGTTTAGTTGGTGCTCGCTGAGATGAGATCAGTGGAGTCATTGTACGAAGCTGTGTACTTCTAATGCCGAATTAAGCGAAGAGCGGGTGAAGCGCGATGTCAGGATCGCCTGCTTGCCTCAAGTGGACGTTTTCTATAAAATATTGTCGTCGTCGACTTCTCCGGGTTTTCACCATCGACCACATCGTCAACCCTGGCTGACGCCATCTCCAATCAACGTCAGAATGGGACCTGAGACACAAGAATCTTCCGTGACGTCATCGTCGGCCAGCGAACACAGCACCCTGCGAGCAGACGAAATGCCAAATGATGTTGAGAAGTCAGTCGAAGCACCTGATCAGACGAATATCCCAACCGACAATGACAAACACGATAACGAAGCATTCCCCGAACAACCACAAAAGCCAGTCAGCGGTCCTCCGCCACCACCAAACGGTGGTCTCGTGGCATGGCTTCACGTCCTCGGCGGCTTCATGCTCTTCTTCAACACCTGGGGCATTCTGAACACGTTCGGAGTCTACCAGACCTTTTACGAAACAGGGGTTCTCTTCACCGAATCCTCCTCCAATATCTCCTGGATCGGCGCCATCCAAGCGTACATGGTGCTCCTCATTGGGTTTCTGTCTGGCCCCATTTTCGATCGAGGCTACTTCCGCGAATTGCTCGCAGTCGGTAGTTTTGGTGTGGTGTTCGGACACATGATGCTCAGCATCTGCAAGACGTACTGGCAGGTTCTCCTCGCACAAGGGTTTTGCGTGGGCATCGGAGCAGGATGTCTCTTTGTGCCTTGCGTCGCGATTTTGCCATCTTATTGGAGCACGAAGCTAGGTCTGGCGGTCGGACTCGCAGCTGCCGGGTCGAGTATGGGTGGCGTGATCTATCCGATTGCGTTCTACAAGTTGATCGATCAGGTTGGCTTTGGATGGAGTACGAGGATTATCGGATTCATCGCCTTGGTCACTCTCATCATTCCGAATGTGGTCATGAAGATGCGCTTCAAGCCACCCAAGGCACGTGCTCTTATCGACTGGAGCGCCTTTACCGATGCACAGTTCATGACATGTGTGATTGGGGGCCTGATTGGGTTCATCGGCCTATATGTCATGTTCTTCTACATCTCGTACTATCCGAGTGAGCAGAGGGTTACGGATGCGGCAATGAGTTTCTACATCGTGCCGATTCTTAATGCTGCGAGCACATTTGGCCGGACGATACCAAATGCACTTTCTGATAAGACTGGGCCGGTGAATCTAATTGCGCCAGGAGCATTGATTGTGGGTGTGCTACAGTTCGCCATGCTTGGTGTTTCATCAGAGGCGGCGCTCATCGTGGTGACAATTTTGTTCGGGTTCTTCAGTGGGGTGTTCATTGCGCTGCCGCCTGTGCTGTTCGTTTCCTTGACGAAGGACAAGGCGAAGATTGGAACGAGAATAGGAATGGGCTTTGGCATGCTTGGGTTTGGTGTGTTGGCTGGCGGCCCTGGTGGTGGCAACATTCTAGGAAATATCGAGGGAAGTTTGAACTGGACAGGTTTGTGGGTGTATGCTGGCGTGACAGGCATTGTGTCCGGTGTGATTTTTGCTCTTCTGAAGTTCTGGAAGGGAGGGATGAAGCTTATGGTAAAGGTGTAAGCTCTGGATATATGCATTGCGACCATGATTATTTGAATAGACATAATCTATAGGCATGCTCATGTCGTTTACGACGACTAGCCTTTTTAACACCCTGCAACCCATTTTCCATCTTGTGTGGTGCGCTGACACAATCCTAACTCCATGTAGCGGAATTCAATGTCTAGATTTCCCCTGAACGCCTAATCGTGAGGAGATCGCACGTACCCAATTGTTTGAGATGAACGATTCGGAACCACAAAGCCCTGCGTCAGCGGTGCATGTTCGCACTTGACGCTCATCCCATCAGTGCGCATCTCGGTGAGTGGCAAATATTGGGCCAATGGTCGCAGTACTTCTAGCTAATTCACCGGGGCTTTGCATTCCGTCTTTTTGGCCGCGCTTCGGACATCGGTAGCTCTCTCAGACTTTGTAACTACTTACTTTTGTCTTTCCGCCGGATTTTCCTGCAGTACCCGGAAATATGGTGATTGAATGCTATCTATCGTGGGCTCAAGTGTGGTCAATAGAAAGCACTTGCCATAATGAAGATTGACTTGTGTGTTGTATCGGACTAGGACCCTCGGTCTGGTTGGTTGTCCTGAAAGCGACTGCGATTCATCCTGCCGGTATCTTCAAGTGCCGGCGAGCGGTATTCGCACCCTTGAGCATAATCTTCCCTTGCGATGGATAGAGCAAGAGTTTAATCTTCTGTTTCTTGGGCGGACCAGCCTCATCTTCGGAGGTTGGAGATGATGCGGCACTGGGTTTTCCAGCTCTGCTTCCAGGCTTCCGCCTCTTGCTAACGCTGATTTGGGCCTTCAACATTCGTGGGTGCTGTGTAGATTCGTGAATTGATATCGTTGGTCCACGGGGGACCGTTGTATGAGATGTATGTTGAGCTTGATGCGTGTTGTAATTGATGATGCTGACGTTATCGCCATAGTGATTCACGCCGCCACTGACTGTGCTATTCCCGTACGTTTTCCTGGCATACTCTGCCGAAGAGGAAATATCTAGATCCGAAGTACGAATGGTGGACTCGAAAACCTGTGTGGACAGATCCATCCCCGATGTTGAGGCATCCAAGCTCGTACCAAGGCCTTCGTCTTGAAATGGATCTTCTAATTCCGTTGCTGGGTTTGGTGCTGGCTCAGGAACGGGATCTCCTCTGTCTTTCCAGTGCCAATGAAAAGAGTCGTTGTAGCCGAAGATGACCGCACCATCCGAGTGGTGAAGATCACCATATTTGCTGCTGGCCTCCAAGCTTTGTCGAAGCTTCAACGGCCACGGGACCTGTACATGCCCTGCGTCAATAAGATCGTTTTCATCCGAACACCGGTCATACGTTTGTGGTGTATGCCAAATCATGGAATTGCTGAGCCTCATGGGGTTTGAGTGAGGGTTGCCGTGTAGCTCCATGATAGCGTTTATGTCGGAGTGACTGACAGCAATGTAGTACTTCTTCTTTGGCAATTCACTCCATCGGGCGCGTGCTGGCTCATCAGCAGGCCTTGGCCGGATTAGTTCGCCAAATCCTTGTCCGAACAATGTGATCGTCGAGATTGACCTTAGAAAGTCCACCCAAGCTTTACCTAAGGTTGGAAGTGTTGCCCTGTAGGGGCGTAGAGGATCTCTGTGGCTCGCGAAATCAACGAAATCCCAACCCTCAAGCAGTTTGCGTGGGCGAGGGCAGCTCGATTTGTACTCTTCGTCTTCGGCGTCCTCCTGGTACCGAATCATTCTCTCCAGTGCGTGATAAAATTCTTCAACCCGATCTCCAAAGGTCTCATGTTCGTCTTCTTCTGAATCGCTGCTGGCTTCTTCTTCGGTTACTTGCTTAGACGGCGGGGAAATCCTTAACTTGAGATTGACTTTGTTGCTCAACACTTCCCCAGCGGCGCTTGAAGTATAAGGTGCTGATGCCTCTTGGAGTTGCGACCAATCGAAATGAAAGGAACGTTTCTGGCTAATCTTGAGGGACGTGCGGATGAGATGAAGCAACGCACTTACGCCATTGACCAGCCAGCCTCTCTCATCCTTCACGTCCCAAAGCAAGACGTAGTGCTGAGAAAGATAGTCCAGTTTTTTGAAGTACCCTGGACAGGCAATGTTTTTGGGCTTGTCCTTCTTCAATAGTAAGTAGGAAGCCCCACCTTCGATAGCTCTGCTCAACGGCACGGAGCAATCACTTAGCGTACAGCCACGTACAGTTTTTGGGAGCCTTGACCTGCCAATGTTGTATTCGCCGTCGGCCGATCCTACGAAATGAAGAGCACCAGGGCACCAGCCAACGATGTGTCTAGTCCGAGATGTTTCAGCTGGATCGAAACTTGTCAGAACGGCTGCGCCTTTCTTCAGATAGTCGATATGACCTCCTTCAGGATCTCTAGAGTAGTGCCAGACAACAACTCCGTCGATGCGGTCGACAGGTACGAGCATGGCGGAGAAGCCCTTCAAGTACACCGCTCCATAGCAGACATTTACATGCCTCGTGTCTACAAGGCCTGCCATGACATTGAAGGGGACCTCTAAGCCCAAGTTTGGCCGCGGTCGTCGTCGAATGGGAAAATTGTGGACGATGACAGGGGTTTCAAGCATGCTGCGCCAGCACGACCCGGGTCCAGGGTCTTCACTTCTCAAGAAAACTTCAAAGTTGATCTCAAAAATGTGCAAGGCCCTTTTCAGTTGCTGACCTGAAGGTGAGGCTTTGTGTGTTGATTTGACGGGTCGTTGAATTGGCGGGATTGTGTTCTGCCTTGTCAACCGTTGAGCCTTAATTGCTGACATCGGACGACCAAAGTCTCCACTGTCTTCATCCAAAACATCTTCTTCGCAGCCTAAGTATCGCATGGTTGGAAGGCAGTAGGCCGTACCATCACCCGACGGGGCAGATCTGAGAGCTGCGCCAATCCAAGCCAATTGTTGCGCTGCTTCGGCAATAAGGTCCTTGTTCCCAACACTTTCACTATGAAAATCGGGCCTTGCTGCCAGGCTGACAATCGTGTACCATCTGGATAGAGACACGAGTATGGTGAATCTGAGTTCTGGAGGACGCCCTCAACTAGGCGTAGGAAATGAATACCATTGAATGGCCATGTCTTGTCAAGGTATTCACTGCACGTCAAAGCCTGCACATCGTTACCAGAACCAGTCAGGGTGACGACATGACCAATTTCACCATGGTGGAAATCCGAAATCCATTGCTGCTGTACAAACATGAATGGTGACCATGCGGCTTTGATTATCGCCTCAAACTTTGGCACTGGTGTCCCTTGATGTATCCTCTCTGGTTTTGGCAGAACACTGAGCGCAGCCTGAGTGATATCGGCCACAGGTCCTGTGTCGATGTTTGTGAGCAGCAGCTTATTGCGAACGTGCCGGCAGAGCCACTTGTAAGATGGAGTATTGAAAACAAGCTGGTTGTACATATCAAGGTCGGGGAAGTCACTGGCCTCTCCTAATGCATCGTCCATAATGTCGTCGAAGTCAATTTCCGTAGTGTTGGGTTCGTCTTGAGCATGAGCGTCCCACAATTGCATCAATTCTTGCAGTCCCATCTTGCCACCCAAAGATGGTCTGACATCGGCATTCTCCTCCTCGTCCCCATTATCCTTGTCATGGTGTAGCAGTTCAAAGGCATGACTGAGATTCCTACATGTTCAATTAGCAGTTTTCCTATCACTAAATTTCGCAAGGAATCGCTTTGTACTTTCTGTTGCTTGTGTGTTACTTACATCCGATGCATATAAATGAAGACCATAGCGTTCCGGAGCTCCTTCGATGATGCTGCTTGACCAAGTCGAAGTGCGAAGTTTGCTAGCAGGTCAGGGAGACCTCGAGTCACGACAGCCATCGTCTCGCATTCTAAGGTTTTCCCGCCAAGATCTTTGAAGAAACGCTCAGCGAATCGCTGAATCAAGGTTTCTCTCTTGACAGTGGATACGCTAGAGACCTGGGAATACACAGTTTGCACTTCCCAAGAGCTCGACTCCGTACTCTCGTAGTGATTTAATGATGTTGAACTTCTACCAATTGCTTGTCGAGCCGCTTTAGCTGGGTCTAGAGATGCATAGCCAGAATCTGTGGGAGCGGTCAGCGTTGGTGTTGGTTCGATATGGCGAAGTATTGGGAATTGTCGTGGAGGCAGGTCTTTGTCTTCTCTGAGGTCGGTGCCACCTGTCCCGGAGGGAAGTCCCTGTGAACCTAAGGGTTCATGGGGGTTCGTACTTTTTGGGATGCCCACCATGTCAAATTCATTCTGCCAATGTAAGTCGCTCTCGGTACGGACTGTAAGATCAGTAAACTCGTTAAGGCGAATCATCTGCACAATTGGTCGTTCAGCAAAGCCACATCCACCCGGCAAGCCAAGGCCCAGGTAAATAGTGCTGTTGTCTACGGCTGAGGCGTCGATTCCGGTGCCATATTTCGCACTTCGAGCAACTTTAGCGATGTGAAGGGCTCCTAACGATCCTCACATATGGCTATCCTTGGTTGTAAAATCTCTGAGTGCCTCATATGTGCTGGGCTGCGAAGCACGTCAGATGGGTTGTTTCCACATACAGTGCACTTGGAGCCAAAATGGACGTGCGACTTGTGTTTGCCGAATATGCAGCTGCTGCATGTTCGAAGCTGAGACAATGTAGCAAAACCTGCTATCCCAACAACTCATCTCTCGGCTGTCATCAAACCTTCGGCCTCGTCTCTCTCCTCAAGACTTCTCAACTGCACACTCACCACCTGCTGCTCATTCAGTCTGACAGCCATTCGCCTCGCCGACTCCTGCCCCTCGTTCAGGTCGGTCCACCAAATCAGCGGAATCGGCAACGCAACCAACACGGCCAAAAACCAGAATGCAGGCCTGATGTGCCCCGTCGCGTCCACAATACGGCCCACGACAGCAGGCCCAATAGCACTACTTCCCTTATCCGTGATCGCAAACAGCGCAAAGAAGGCAGCTTCGTTACCCGGAGGAATAAGCTGTCCAAAGCAGGACCGACAGAAACTTGAGAGGCCGGCCATGACGATGCCGAAAATGAAGCCGCAGGGGTAGATTTCCCACCATCGTTGGAGTCCGCCGATGCCCCAGGAACGAATGGATGGGAGGTAGCCTAGGAGGCCGTAGAGGGGGATGAGCTCCATGAGGAAGAGACAGGCAACGATGGTATGCGTGCTGGACCATCGCATACGCTTTGAGAGAAGGGGTATAACGAGGGCGCCGAGGACACCGCTAACCATCACGGTAATGCTGAGCAAGGCGATGCCGATTGTGCCGATTTTTAGTTCAGTTCTGGCAAATAGGACGGCCGTGCCCGAAACAGAAGCTTGTGCGTCAGATAGAAGGAACCATGCAACCAGAAATATTACCATCTGCTTTAGTTGGGCGGCGATTCTGACAGTGCGCCAGAGGGAAGACCAGGCAAATCGGAGATACGCCAGCAGTGTCGAGAGCTGACCGCCATGTTGAGATAGCTCCGAATCCTGCAAAGGAGGACCAGGGCGTCTGCGGAGCCATAGCCCAGCTGGCACCATGAATGCCAGCCACCAGATACCGGCCAGCAGTAGTATGAGCCGAAGTGGAAGAGTTGACGAGAGGGAGTCGCCGAAGAGCTTCTTTGTGAGGGCTAGTATGCCGATGCCGAGGATTTGGACAAAGACTGCTGCGGCATACCCCAGACCCACCGCACGCGAGGAGATGGCATTTGAGATCTGTAATTCCACAGTATTGCCCCGCGCTGGGGAGAGTTCTCCAGATTCTGTGTTGTGCTCCTTCGAAGCTTGATACACTGAAGGATGATTCGCTGCTAGAAGTGGCAAGAAAGCGTTGAGCACCACAAACGACGATCCAAGACAGGTGACGCCTACAACGACGAGAAGAGCTCCCACGAGGTATATGGCTGGCACCACAAACATAAACGACATGCTTGTGATAGCTCCGACGATACCAAATGTGAGGAGGAGTCGTTTTCTGTTCTCACCGTAATCGGCAAAAGCACTGATGGAAACAAGGGTGAGAGCCTGGCAGAGGACAGCTATTGAGAATGTGTACATCGCGAAGCTCGCAGTCGTCATGTCTGCACCGAAGAGACGTATCAGACATTGATCCGGGTCTCTGGCCCCTTCCGCAGCTCTTGCAAATAATCGTCTTCCAACGGATGTTGCCTTTGCCACACATGGTGTGGTTCGATCAGAGTACAGCACACCATTTTCTCGTGCTAGCTGTTCGAGAGTAACTGGCAAGAAGGAGCCGACTCCAACAACAGCAAAGACCTCAGCGGCCATGCTGTACGTATAGAAGCCACGGATCTCTCTGGTAGATGTCGGTGTCCGGTCTTCTTCTGGCCAGTTTTGGCGGACGACGGAAGAGCCGAGGTCTTCTTCCATAATTTGAGATGCAATGAGGTCTTGCTTTCGCTAATGTGGACTTGTTGAGGACATCTTCGTAGTGGATTATGGTGATTGGCCAAGACTTAGTCTAGGCATCATGTCATGGACGAGAGGAATAGCTGAAAGTCTTTCCAACAGTTCAGGCAGATGATAGGCTCCCAAGTGATGAGTTGCTTCCAGTCACAAATCCCAACAAGGTTCTTTGATGCGAAACTGTGCTGTGAGTGATGATAACAGGAGCGAAGAAAAACATCCGCAAAGAGCCGAGTCACGTGGACAAACTCGTTGGTCAGGGGAAGATACAGAAGGCCATTCGGCAGAACCCTGCTTTACCCAAGCCAGAGTGGTTTTATGGTCAGAATGATGCATGTTGTATTCACCGCAAGAAGGCAAGTATACTTGAGGAGATGGTTCAATATTCCGGAAAGTTGTTTGACCTGCATAGCATACTCCACAGGCTAAATTTCGCTCATCCGGGCATGGCATATCGATGATCCGGCACCACTACATCCCGTCCCCGTCACAGTAAGACTTCCACGTTCGAAGGGCCATGGCCGTCACGGAACGCAAAATCAGTGATTTGGAAGTTCAGCCTACCGCATCGAATAGCAGACCCTCAACCAGCGCAGTCGATCATGATCGTGTAGTTCAAGGGTGACTTGTTAGGCTTGGCGTCATTCATGATATTGCTACGGAAGGACACATGCTGCTATGGATGGTACTGTGCTCTGTCTTGGCTGGGCCGGATACCATGAAGCCATTGCGATAGACCAAATACGCGAAGTGTTTGAAGAAGCGTGACTGGCAACGCACAGAACCCCGCCCTCTACTCAGCAGAGTGTGCCGGCGTTCATTCTGTAAAGGTAGGAGGGAGGTCAGCCCTGGTGCCATTATGAATGCAAACCCTTTCAACCATGGGTGACCTTTTTGACGACCCCATCCTTATCAACGTATACATTCAGTCTATTCAAAAGTTAGGGACGGCATTGCCACGGATTGTCGGTAACAGCGTATCTACCTACCTTTCCGGATTGTAATCCATGGTCATCACGCCCCCTTCATCCACTACTCGATGGTTCTGAGGGAGATCTGATTTGGCGAAATTGGCGTCATCAGTCGAGCCAGACTCGGTTATTTTCTTGCCTGCCAGCTTCTGCATCCACGACTGGGTTGAGTCGCCGCCAGCTGAATTGATTCCTGGTACAACAAGAGGCATTTTGAGAGGTGAAGCGTTAGTAAACAATGTCTTTGTGCACTCTGAGATTTGAGGTTCAATCAGAATAGGACTGCCGGGTTGCAGTGTGGTTGGAGTGTTCAGGTTTGGTGTTTTGGGGGGACAACTGAGAAGCTTCGGCTTGAAGTAATCTAGGCGTCGTAGTCAATGTAACGAGGAAAGTTGGCTGTGGGATACAAAATCCGGTTGTCCTGTGTAAGTATGACGTTCATGTTTCCCCTGAACATGTGACCTGCCTCAACCTCAACTCGTGCGTGGACGTTGCTGCTTTACTCCACAGCGGTATGGGTTTTTCCCGTCGTGGGATTGCCGTGGCGGATTGAAAAGAATGGCCGATGCGAGTAGCTATTGAGCGTGTAGAGATGAATGCATTAAAATTTCGTCACTATCGTGACTTTGGCTGGTCATGTTAGCAGCCTCCCCTCGACAATCCCCTTCCACGGCATTCTAAACCTCAACCCTGCCGAGCATGACAGTCTTTGTTCATACACAATGGACCTTCCCTCCTAGAGTACAAACAAATATGAAGCTGAGTCGGGGCTTGTTTGCTGTCCCATCTCAGCCCAACCAAAAAATGCTCGCTAAATGCACAACCGATTCTCCACTCCACAAAATCAGATCGTAGAAGGTTGAATCTTTTGTAGGTCCAAGTTTCCGCCTCTTATATATAGTCTCTGGCCGCCTTTTGCAGCTCGATGATCCTCCAGCCCCTTGTTTCCGGGTTGTTGACCTCTTCCGGCAACCGAGTCACCCCAATTGCGTAGGTCACCTGCTGCACTCGATCTTCCGTGCCCGCTGCCAGCTCCCCAGTCTTTCTGTTCCTATACACATGCGTTTCTTGGGAGCGCGCGGTTATGATGAAGACGGGGATCTCGCCTGGCTCCAGCAGTCGTGCATTCAGTACGTCGACGTGTCTGATGTCGAGTATCTTCCCATCACTCTTCAGCCCCTGTTTGGTGTACTGCTCCATCAAGGCCGAATAAACTTGGAATTGCGCTGCACTTAGCCACTGCTTGAGCACCTCCACGTCGCCCTTGACATACGCATCCAGCACCTCTGGGAGTATGTACTCTCGCATGTCTCGTAGGAAAGGCTCCATCTGGAAGTTAGGGTCGATTTCTCGAAACTTTTTAATGACCATGGCTGTTTCGTTCTCGGCAAAGAAGCCTGATATTCGGTCGGTAATCGATCGCGCGGTAGAAATGAGGGGATTCTCGGATTCTTCATATGTCGATCGCCAACTTCGCATGGACTCTCCGAATTTCGAGTTCTCCTTGAAATTGTTCCATGCTTCCTTCCACGCTGCATCTTTGTGAACTGTAATGTTGGTTCCGGCGCTGCATACGTTAGCACTATGCCTCAGGCCACATGGCGAGATACTCACTTAGGGTCCTCCTCAAGCTTCTCAAACTTGGCAGGATCCTTGCTGTCCCGCTCAGCTCGTCTTTTCCTTCTTTCCTCCTTTTCAATCCAGCCGCCATACCTTGAACTGCTACCATCATCGATCGCTTCCTGTACTTTCTTGAACGTTTCGGTCTCCCGCACCGGCCTTGTAGCCTGTTCTATGCCTCTTCCAGTAGCATTGACACCTTTCCGGATGCCTTGCACAACAGGAGTCTCCCAAGTCCAGGCCGCTCCTTTTCCGACCACCTTTGCAGCTTGAGTAGCCCCTCTGCCGGCGGCGCCAAAGGTCTTGTCGTAAGCTGCAGACGCCTTCTTGACGCCTTCTGACTCGCGGAAATCTTGGACTTCACCAGCTAGCTGCTTTGTAGATTCATTCCATTCTTTGCTGGCCTTGAGTTCGGTGCTGAACGTCTCTCGGAAGACTTGCCATGGTGTCTTGTCTCCATGTGGCGGTGGAGGAGGAGCATCTTTCTTATCTCTCTCCTCTTGGCCTTCCTTTTCTGATTTTGCCTCTTCAGACTTTGCCTCCTCGGACTTTGGGTCTCCTGACTTGGCCTCTGACTTGTCTGCGCTCTCTTGCCGCGGGGGTTCTTTGGCCTCCTCTTGAGAAGAAGGGTCCGGCTTGGGCTGTGCTTGTTGTTGAAGAACGCGCGTCGTGTGGAGAGATCGGTTGATACTTGGGGAGAAAAGGGCGGATAGTGATGGGGAGAAATGAATGGGAGCGCAGTGCGACGACGATGGCAGCGTTGATAACTCTCCTATTCGCCGATATGCTGCAGTCCTTCCATACTGTGATAACTTCGAAGAGGCAACAGTCTGTATCGTTCTCACATAATGTCTGGAGGCGCTCGAAGGCAGTCCTCTCGCGGCGATCATGCTATATGTCGAGGTGAAGGTCGGCGCAAACGGGGGATGCTATAGGAAAGCAAATATTACAAGACGGCGAAGTGAATAGTAAAAGAATGATGATACAGATGAAGTTGGCAAAAAATCAGTGTTGCTGCACAGCTTCAGCAAGGAAGGACCCAGACTTTTTGAATTTCTGCCGTCGGCGCATTGGAACAGGTTGGGCAACTTTCCCGAACGCGACAAAAGTCATGGTGAGAAACCATGAACACGAAACAACCACATGGAAACCCTTGTCCCCCAGCCTCAACGCATATTCGACAACTGACAAGTGAGTGCCGACCGAAAGGACTCCATCGAAATCTTCACCAAGATGGAAAGTTTGCATTTTCACAAGCAAAAGAAAATATAGATACACCCTCTCTTCAATTTCGCTCCCGCTGTTCTACGTTTGCCCTCTCTCTTCCATTCCGAGCGCCTAGATACAGTCACAATCGGCCAACATGGCATCGACAAAGGACATCCATGACATTATGGGCATGGGCGGCGGCCCCGTCCAAAAGCCTGCCAACAAGAAAAAGAAGAAAGTTGTCGAAGCTCAGCCGCGACTTTCGGGAATCTCGCGGGAAGTACAAGCGCTTATGGGAGATAGTGTTCCTCCTGTACAAATTGTGGAAGCGCCGAAATACAAGTCGAAACCCTCACTCGCATCGAAACTCCAAAAACCACGGCATTGGGAGGAGAGGTCGTTCACACCTGGCGCAAGAACGGACGGGTTGGTGTTGAGTCACTGGAAGCGAGCTGTGCCGTTGCAGAAACCGCAGCAGACCAGCGGAGACACTGAGATGACCGATGGTGAGAATGCGAAAGAAAAGTCGGACTATCAGTTCGAGGATGAGTTCCCCATGGAGAAGTGGAATGTCAGCATCCGTGTGCCAGAGTACAGCGACGAGCAATACGAGAAGCATTTTAAGACTGACGATTGGACACGAGAGGAGACTGACTACCTGATGCGACTTGCCTCAGACTATGACTTGCGGTGGATTTTGATAGCTGATCGATACGACCCTCAAGATATCAAGCCCACAGCCGGCGAGGCACATGATACACCCTACCCACCACGAACCATGGAACAACTCAAACTTCGATATTACCAAGTCGCCGCTCAAGACCTCGAATTGCGAACACCAAAGAGCAACATGAACCCAACCGAATTTCAACTATGGGAGAAAATGCGCAGCTTTGATGCCAAAACCGAAGGCCTTCGGAAAGCAATGGCGGAGAAACTCTTTGAAAGAACCAAAGACGAAGCCGAAGAGGAAAGGACCCTCCTCGAAGAACTCCACCGAATCACAAAGAACGAAGAGGAGTTCATCAGCATGCGTCGAGATCTTTATGCAAGACTTGAAGCCGCACCTTCTCTTCGCAGAAATGAGCGGGGGGAAGAACAAAACATTGTCCTCAGCAGTGCCGGCCTGAGCGATCTGCTCAGCAGGCTGTTCGCCAAGGAGAAACACCTTAAGAGACGTGTCATCCCCAACGGCGAAGGCAGCTCCGCCACCACACACACCCCCGTTGATGCAAGAGGCCGTCAGTCCAACACACAGCGAAAAGACACTCTCGAGGCCGCGACGACTGAATCCCAGAAGAAAGGCTCAGTTTCCGCTCCAGTGCCCAAACAACTTACCAAAGCCGAAGAAGAGAAGTATGGCGTTACCCACCCTCCTGAACGCCTCACCAGCGGCGTTTCGTTCCGCCACGAGAAAATCAACAGAATCACGACCGCAAAATCTCAAGTGCAAACTCAGAAAATCAATGCTGCCCTTACGGAGCTTGAGATCCCTGCACGCCTTTCAATGCCGACCGAGAAGGTCTGCAAAGAGTTTGAAAGACTAGTCAGTCAGATCCAATTGTTGCTGGATGCCAGAAAGACCCTCGCGCGTGTATCAGAGGAGGTCAAGACGCTTGAGGAGATGAGAAGGCAACGGCTGGGTGAGCCAGCGCCTGGTGAAGAAGCAAATGGGGATGCCATGGAGGTCGATAAGCCGGGCGGCACTTCTGGGCCGCCAGCTCAGTCTACTCAAGCACAGAACACCAGTGCTACCGAAAATACAGTGGCGTCAGTTGAGAAGCTGAATGGCACGGCAATGGCAGACGGTGCACCAGGACCTCCAGTTAACGAAGACGAGGGTGGTGCTGAAGCGCCAAATATCACGAAGAACAAAGTGGAAGACGACGAAGACGAAGACCAGGATGAGACGAACGTCAACGATGACTCTGTGGCGCAAAACGATGATGTAGATGACGGTGAAGACGAGGCACAGAACGAGGAGGAGGATGCTGAAGCCGAGGCGGAGGAAGAAGAGCAAGAAGAAGAGGGTGATGAAGATGATGAAGACGATGACGATGAAGGCATGGCGGCCCTACGTCGTGGTGCAGAGAACAACGACGACGACGACGAAGAGGAACAAGAAGAGGAAGATGAAAATGAAGCCACCGGACCTGGAGCTGAAAATGAGGATGAAGGCAACGAAGATTCGGCCATCCAAGGCAGCGGTGCCGGCTCAGACGACGAAGACGCCGAAGGGGATGACGACGAAACACAAGATGTAACCATGAACGCAGTTGAGCCTGCAGAAGATGATCCCGATATCCAAGCAGAAGAAGATGCTGAGGAAAGCCGGCCCACTTCAGCAGGTTCGCGAGGCCACAAACGGGGAGCCAGTATTGTGTCTGACGCAAGTGGAGCAGGGAGCAACCGGTCTGGTATTGGGAGGAAGCGGAAGAGATAGAGTCGTCAGGATGCTCCAGCCTGAGGAAACTGGTTGATTCTTGAATGAGGCTAGACTGCTATCAACAAATGCAATGGTCAGAATCTCAGGTTTCAAGGGCAGTGTCCTGACATTGCTGGTGCGTCAGTTTGGCACGATAGAATCGCAGCACTAAGCATAATGTATATTGCGCAATCAACAAAACGAATGCGTCTACACATTGAAGTTCTCATATTTGTGCCTTCTGGAGATTCGTGTACTGTCATACAGCTCCGTCTTGCTGCTCGGACTCTCTAGCAAACCACACCCATCATCTAGCAAGCATCACCAGGAGAAATGTAACAACCATAGATCTCGTGCGAGTCACCCATGTCTCAGGGGGTGTTTGATGTTTAAACAGTAGAACCGCGGATTTCAAGTGGCAGCCGCACATGCATTCGATGCTGGGTACTGAAGCATATTCCCGGACGCAATTCAGAGATCGACGGGAGGCGGCAGGATTATGGTGAATACATGCTCCTGAATAGGTGTGGTTGCCTTAGTTGGCTGTGCGTTCGCAGAAAAGAGAGAGCGGCTCCCCCATCTTGGTGCATACCATGGCGGGCAATGCATGTCTTCTATCGAGGGAAATGCTCTTCAATCGCCGTTGGGATCAGATGATGTGATCGTTAAGACTTCTCGCCGCGTATGGCTGGGAAGTCAACCGCCGACGGAGAACACGATGCCGCCAAAAAGGAACTCTCAAGTGGCCACTCTGATGGCGCAAGCCGTTCCCAGATTTCAGCTGTGAAAACACGATGCCCTTTCCGTAAGCAACGCCATTCTTTCACTCGCTAAATAAGAGGCTGATCCCGACTCTAGTGTTGATGCTGCGGCTGTCTACTGAGAGCAGAAGGAAGCCAGCCGGCTCACTGGGCACTCTTGTGTCACGGTCATGCCTTGTTCAGAGCGGCGAAATTGATGCCTTGCCTATACGCGCGCCTTGAGTGGAGGACTCGAGCTCTCTTGTGGCTTTGCAGATTCGTTCGGAGCAGTCGGAGGATTGGCAATAAGAACTTCTCCTGCACTGGCCCGACAGAGAGTGGTGGCTGCTTAAAAATCAAGGGCTGTCGTCTATCATGATTGCCCCGCGCATCTTCCATCCAGCACACGACCAGCCAGGACAACAAGGTCTTCTCTTTTCCTCCCTATATCGATATCTCCATCTCCACACCGGCAGAGCTGTTTCCTGTCTGTAACCTCGCACAGGTTCCACCCTTCTCTCGTGCCCGAATCGGCAGATAGATCAATATCATGGTTTCAGCCGTTCATGGAGTTTGCGTCGCCGCGTGCTGGGGCTTGGAACATCTGGTCAGTCTACGCGCGATGCCACGCTAAACAAATCTGGGTCCATATTCTTTCGTCATTGCGTTCTCGGAGCTGGAAATAGCAACCACAAATTTTGACTCATGGAGCATTCCCGGATGTTGCTTGCATAAATTTGTAGTTGTCGAACATAGCTATGCAAGCTCAAGTCGATGGTGAGGACAGAGTCTGACAACCAGTTTGGCAAATACGGACGCCCCCAGCTACAGCGGCACGTGCAGCTGACGCCTTTTCAATACACTTGCCAGGGAATGCCGTGAGAGAACTACCCCAGATTCGACCCCGCACGAGCCTTGTGGAGTAAGATATGAGGTGCTCTCCTGACTTGTCACGCGATACTCCGAGCACAGAGCCCTGTGTTGCCTCGAGGAGGGGCTGGGCGCCTTCCCTGGCCACTTTCCCCTCTGCGTCTGCCATGTTACCTGAACCAACGCACTTTTCATCTGTGTGCAAACAAATCAGCTGCGATCACAAACACCAATCACCATCGCTAAGTCTTCGCTGCCGTTGACAGTAAGTAGAATGCTCAGATCCCGCTCCGGCTGCTTACCACCGTCCTGTCAGGCTAACCAAGCGTGTTACTTTCCCTCAGATTCATTTCTTAACCCACCACAACTATCACCACTGCCCACACAATGTCTGCCGACACATCGGATCTGACAAAGGTCGACTCGGCCGTGGCCGGTCTCTCGTCATCTCCCACAGACACCAAGGCCGTACCCAAGGCAGCACGAAAAAGCAGTAGTGCCCCTGGTGTAATGAACATAAATGATCTCGGTATGCCCCAACTCCCTTCAGCACCTTAGTCAAACTGCGACAATGCTGATACCATGCTCAGAGAAGGAAGGCACCAAGATTGAGATTGCTCCGGAAACACAGAAACTGAACTGGTGAGCAAGCCCCATCCTAGGCCGAGACTAGCACTCTGACAAGTGACTCAGGAAGCTAAACGACTCGGTGAACAACGTGGACGACCCGACGGTTCTCAAGAAGTTTCTCACGACACCCCCAGTGAAGAAGATTGACCTGCACTTCCCGCTTGGCCTCGAAGTAACTGCCAGAAACTTGAAGGGCGTCACCATCAAGGATGCGCTGGACGCGATACACAAGCAATTCAAGAAAAAGGTGGGACGCTTCAGCTCCATTGATCATAACCCTTACTGACCTGGCCAGGCTGATGACGAACTGGACGCGCCATACCTAAAAGGCTTTGAATGGGATCCGGAAGAGTCATGGACTCGACTGAAGGTACATCAAGCTCGTGAAGGTGCTCCAGTGGGTAAGAAGAGCAAGAAGAAGGGTGGCGAGTAGGCCTCCATCGATCAACACGACAACCCCCAACTCGATTCCACTCATTTGTGCTCAGGGCAGCAATGGCTGCGCATCACATTATTACCTTCATCGATGTCGGAGGATGCTTGTCAAAGACTCGCTGCTGCTAGGTGGCATCACCAGTACCGTGACAGGGTTCAATGGGCAGAGCTACCAACAGCGTAGGCCTGGTGTTCAGTATGAGCAAATGTGATACCAATCTGCCTATCAAGACTACATTTTGCGACCATGCTTGACTATGGCGACTCCGCAAATTGACTTGTGAAATTGGCAACGGCAGTCCATGAAAAATAGAGGGGAAGAAATTCCTCTAGCCACCAACTGCGCGTCTTCCTGATTTCAAGGCGCGTCTGCCTATTATTCGCAAATGAAGTCGTATTTTCTACCAGGAGTGTCCCGCATTGACCTCTCTCTCTCCCCACAGAACAGCTTGCGGCACAATTTATCTTGGCCTCTCTGTCCAAATACCAGCGTTTCTGATTCGTCAAAATGGCAGATCCCGAGATCATCAAAAGTTACCCAATCCAAGACGGTTTACAGGCATTTCACGATCGGTTCAAGTCGATCTGCAACAAATTAGGCATTCCTGCATCTGCAGATTCGGTGCAGCAAGTGCTCAATGACGGTGGGTACTTCTGCGTTCAAGGCAAACGCTCACTGACAGTCCGCAGACACAGATGCCAAAGGCCTGATACTTACTCTATTGTCGACCCTGATACTCCTGCCCGCGTCTGAGTACCTTCGTTCCCATGATGGCAACCAACTGCTTTTGGGAGAAATTGGCTCGCTGTTCCAAAACCTGGCCTCTAACGCGTTGGGACCCCAACTGTTCCTTCGCCTTCTAGATAAGGCTGCCGACAAGGCGCCTGATGCCGAGATCTGGGATGCCGTCTACGAACTCTGCAAGCTGGCGATTTCGAGAAGAGTGATAGAAGATGTTTTCCCCGCCGGAATCAAGTACAAACCCCCACGTCCTCTTGTAGATACGAGCGGCATGGAGTGGACGTTCCAGCCACATCCGGATCTATACGGGAGACTTGCGGCGAACGTCTGCCGCCACTACGAGTGTTACAAGGCAGACCAGATTGACAAAACATACATTCCCTCCTATTTCTATCTGGGGCCCGCCGGAACTGGAAAGTCAAGACATGGCACAGAATTCGCCTCTTCGGTCAAAGAAGCAGTCGCGCGCTACCCTCAACACCATCTCTACCACGAGCTTGCGCCGAGATTGGAAAAGGCCTTTGTGTTCCACGTTTCGTTTGAGAATGGGACATCCTTGACGGCTGAAGAAAAGAAATCCCCGTGGAAAGCAATTGGTGCTAGAATGCTAGCACAACTGCTTGACCAGCCTCTTGGTGTCATCCGCAGAAAATATACCGCAGAACCTGACGCTATTTTCCGACTCGTCGCTCTGGCGGAAAACGTCAATCTATACGACGACTTCACTGGAGTTTTGGTTGTCGATGGAGTTCACCATGCCCGTACGAATCCCGATGACGAGAAGAACAAAGACAGTGGCTTTTACAACTTACTGAGCCAGATCGGTGATCTAAGCTTGATGTCACGAAATCTTTCCTATCCGAAACAGGGAACACTTAGGGAAGCACCATTCATCATGACCTGCATCACCGCAATCTACTTTGGGCCTGTTGATGAGTTTTTAGCCACCACCCACCGCAAGCGTGTATATCTACCTCTTCACCAGATACAACCGCCGACTTGGAAGGCGACCGATTCGCCAGTCTTCATCAACTCTGACGTTACCCAACTTCTCGTGAATGACATTGGTGGGCATGCACGGGCGATGGAGCTTCTCGCCGATGAGTTAACCATGTATCAATACGGAGACGAGCCAAACATCAGCGACTTGGCTGGCACTATCTTCGCCAAACTGAAGGACTATTATCGGGAAGCCGTCGACAAACTACGAGAATTGGCCTTGCCTATCGCACGGTGCATTCTTGCCAGACAGGTAATTCATCTCGAAGATGAGATCCCTGGTTCGAAATCAAAGTGGCAGGATGTCATCTCTGCTGGGTTATTATGGTTTGAAAGTTACGAGGGAGACAGCACTGACTATGGATGGGGTTACATTGTGGCTCCTTATATCTGGCTCTGGGTGCTTAGTAGGCTGTCGCCTAACGGCACCGAACGCCTGTGTCGTTTCTTAAGAGGGTGGAAATTCAACGATTATGGAGAGCTTCTCAACCTTAAAACAAGTCAGGGACTCCCTGGGGACAATAATTGGCAAAGCTTCGAGGTATTCTGTTGCTACATTCGCATTTTCCGGTCGCTGGGGTATGACGACAACCAGCAGGTGAAGCTGAGTCTCTTACACTCGGGGTGCAAATTGCGAGATGACCAAGAAACGGTGGTAGTGAACCGACACCTTGATTACGCAAAAGCTGCCCACAAATACCAGACAGATTCAATGGAGGGAAAACATACAAAATCAGTTTACACCCAAGAGGGCCGAGCTCTGAATGCAAGCGACCAGCTATCCAATGTCATCCTCGACGGTACGCGTGCAGCTGCCGGCGATTTCTTCCTCAATATTGAGGCGTCTGCAAAGCCGGTCAGTCAGGGCAGAATTATCCGCGAAGTAGGACAGTGCAAATTACTCAAGAACACCTTGACCCAGGGCGCGTACGATGAGGAGAGAAAGAAGGCTGCCGGTCCCGATGATATCTTTATGGTGTACACGGAAGCCAAGGTTCCAGATGGGTTTGTGTTGCCAGACCGATCTGGGCTCGTTGATGAGTCTTGCTGGCATTCCTACTTTGGTCCCTTTATGGCCGTGCCTATATAGCAATGCGGCATGGCCGTTCCAGAGGATAGAGGACGATCAAAGCCCAAACCAGGCTCCCAATCTGCCCAGCTGAGGGTTCCGCTGCCGCTGAGCTGAAGTTAGCAGCGCGTTTCCTTGCACCGCTGCGCTGATTTGGAGGTCTGACAGTGTGTTGCGCAGTTATGCTCTCGAAAAGAAAGATGATGAGACAGAAGATAGGAAGGACAATAGAAATGGGGCATCCACCGTGGTGAGCATTGGGTGAAGCAAGCTGAGCCGGGATTGAGCCGGGTTGAGCCAGAGCGGCCTCACCCTGGTGGTGAGGTCGACGGACATTTTCCATCAGTTGGCTCATCAAAGGCAAGACCTCTCATTATATCATTTCCTTGACATTGATATCGTGTTCTTCGCGCAGCATATCATGCGTGACAAGTTGGTTACTAACAGGGAGATGCCTCTCATTCTGATCCACACGAAGTCTCTCTGTTACGTATACAATTCGGGGTGCCTTACCCTGATTGAAGATGGACTCGACCCCGATCGAAGCGAAGCAAACACCGCCCCTCCCAATTGTTGACCTATCGCCTTTCTGCAGGACTCATCGAATGAAGAAAGGAAAACCAAGGCAAAGGAGCTGGTGACGGCTTGCCGAGAAGTCGGCTTCGTCTCCAATGCTCTAGGCAAAATCGATGCCAAAGACGACGCAGACACGTTGCGAGAGGTGCGGGACTTCAAAGAGAGCTACGAGATCGGATTAGAAGACAATCCCGACATGCCGAACATCTGGCTGCCAGGTGAAGTCCTGCCTGAATGGCGACCTATCATGACTTCTTTCTATTGGATATGCTGGGAAGCTGCGCAGATCATCCTAAAGACACTTGCCTTGGGACTCGAAATCGAGGAAGAGTTGGTGATGAAGGCACACCGTGGGCACTACAATCAGCTCAGGCTGCTTCATTATCCTTCCATCCCGGCAAGCCATGTCGAAGGTGGTAAGTTCGCAAGGATGCCTGCTCACACAGACTGGACAACGATCACCATGCTGTTTCAGGATGATTGCGGCGGTCTACAAGTCGAAAGCCCAACCCAGCCAGGCACTTTGATCGATGCTGAACCTGTTCCGGACATGCTTGTTTTGAATGTCGGTGACCTCCTCGTGCGATGGAGCAATGACAAGTCTCTAGCTTACCGGACCCATCTTCATCTCTGATTGTGCATGTTCAGACTACCTCAAATCCACTCAACATCGAGTGCAGTTACCTCCACTGCCAGATCGCCATGAAGGTGAAGAACGGATGACTCGTGCAAGATATTCCATCCCATATTTCGCGACCACAGATCCTGACGTTACGATCGAGTGCTTGCGTCTGCAAGATGGGCGTCCGCCACAGGATCAGCCTATAACTCAGAGAGACTATTCTGCCATGAGAGCACGAATGCAATACTGAGCAATAGTAGGAAGTGGCGAACGCGCTGAAATCGATTTGCGTGGCACAGGGGTATATCCATGTGTTTTCGTCTGCTAGCACAGAGCACATGTGATGACAGGCGCTGTCTGCATGCAACTTTCACCTTGTTCTAATCCCGATTAGGGTTGTCCGGTTTACCCGCAAGATTTTGGATGGTGACCTTGACTAGCTCGGTCCGACTGAGGAAAGCATATCGGCCTTGGGCTGATGTTCAATAGGCTGTGAGCTCATGTGGGCGTGCGATCGTTCCTGATGATCGACAAACTTGCTTCCTCCCGCACAAGTCATATTCCAGCGAATGCGACCTCGTTTCTCCGGCGACCCACCAGAGTTTCCCTTCACTTCCGGTCAAAGCGTCGATGCATACTAACCTTGCATGTCGGCAGAACATGTCACAATGCATAACGAAGCCACCCCAGGAAGGGTCCCCAGGACCGAGCCGTCAAATCAAGAGCTTGAAAACACATAAAATACATTTGAACCCGCAAAGCCATCATACTCTCGAGTTTTCTCCTTGGCTAGTTAGGACCATCAAGCTCTGCCAGCATGTCCTGCAAGGCAGCATTGGCAGCTCTCGCCATCGCAGCTTCGGCTCATCCAATTCTCGAGACACGACAAGGGCGAGCTCTTGAAGACTTTATCTCGAGACAATTCAATATCTCTTTGGAAAGCGCGATTCTGAATATCGGAGGTGTCAACGGCAACGTAGTTGAGGCAGCAGGAGAAGGTTTTGTTGTCGCATCCCCGAGCACCGTCAACCCCAATTACTTCTACACATGGACCCGTGATTCAGCTCTTACGGAGCTGATGGTGGTCGACGAGTTGATCTTTGGTACGGAGAAAGTTGGCAACAATTCCCTTCAAGTTATCGCCGAACAGTATACTACAGCACAAGCTCAGCTACAGACCGTCACAAACCCATCCGGCGCCCTATGGCCAGCAGGCCAAGGCTTAGGAGAGCCCAAATTTTACAGCAATGGAACCCGGTATAATGGAGCTTGGGGAAGGTGAGAAATCCGACAAGCATTGCGCTGAGGTGACGAATAACAAAATCCGCAGACCACAAAACGACGGCCCGGCCCTTCGGGCATCCACCATGATGGAAATTGCTGAAGCCATCTTCCAAAGAAATCCCAATGCAGCTCAAATCGTCTCTAATGTCTACTGGCCACTAATCTACAATGACTTGTTGTATACGGCTCAGTATTGGAACACCAGCAGCTACGACCTTTGGGAAGAGGTAAACGGCAACTCATTCTTCACTACAACTGCGCAACATCGAGCACTAGTCCAAGGGACAATCTGGGCGGAACGACTGAACCAGACCTGTGAGCCATGCCAACAAGCGCCACAAATCGCTTGCTTCCTCGCCCACAATTTCTGGAATGAGACTGGCAACTACATTCTGGCCAACATTAACGCAAATCAAGTAACCCGGTCTCAAATCAACGCCGACCCTATTCTAGCAGCGATGCATGCGTTCGACATCAATGCGACATGCGATGCTGCCGCCCTTCAACCATGCAACTCTCGAACCTTGGCAACTCACAAGGTCTGGGTGGACTCCTTCCGAAACCTCTACCCGATCAACAACAACGCCACAGCGCCCGACGCTGTGCTGTGCGGCCGATACCCCGAAGATGTCTACTACGGTGGCAACCCATGGTACATCACGACCCTCGCTGCAGCCGAAGTCCTGTACGATGCCGCAGCTCAATTCTCCAAAGCCGGCTCCATCACTGTCGACAGCGTCTCCCTTCCCTTCTGGCAAGACATCTACCCAGACATAGAAGAAGACACTTACACCGACTATGCCGACGTGAATGGCCTCCTCACGGCCATGACTGATTATGCTGACAGCTTCGTCTCCCTCGTTGAGCAATACACGCCCGCAAACGGTACACTGAACGAACAAATTAATAAAACCAGCGGTGAACCCACTTCTGCCATCGCCCTCACCTGGTCATTCGCGGCTTTCGTCACCGCCATTGATCGACGCGATGGCATCTTCCCGCCGTCATGGGGCGCAAACAGCTCCACCGCAAACAACGTCTCCAGGACTTGCCAACTCAGTGCCTACAACGCCACCACCGAATATGCACCTGCACTCGCAGCGGGTGCCGAAGAAATCAAAACACCCTGCTCCTCTGAAGTGATCTTCCAGCTCCTGTACGCCACGGGGCCAGGCGAAAACACGTACATCGTGGGTAACACATCCATCTTTGGTGATACGCTCGACAACACGGACAATGTCATCCAAGTATTGAGGACGGGCAATAGCACGGCCTCGGAACCGAAGTGGTTTGTTCCTGCTTGGGTGCCGGCTGGTGTGCCGGTTGAGTATAAATATGTGTTGTTGAACGGTACGGATAACACTTATACCTTTGAGAACGTGACGAGGTATGCATACCCTGCGGAATGTGGAAATACAACTGTGGTGACTACGCTGGTTGAGGGGAGATTTCCAAAATAGAGGTGATGAGTCCGGCAACGACATGGCAAAGAGCTAGGATGGAATCATGCAACGGAATTACGATAAAAGTCTAAATACCCTGTTCTCCCAACCACATGCCTATCGCTGTACCTTCGCTTTGTCTAGGTATGCACGTCCTAGTGCTCCATGTTCGCTGTCAGACGCCCGCCAAGGTCGACGCCATTCAATGTCAAACTACGTAATAGGTTTCATGGCAGCACCATCGATTTGGAATCCGATCCTAGTATACGTGGTACTAGATAGACCTCCTGATTTACGGTAGATACAGGAAGCATTTTCTTGGTGAGCTCATAGCCCTTTATTCGAAGTGTGTTACATCCCCAAAAATCTTCATACTCGCCGTCGAGAGCTTCGGAATTTTGGAAAAAGGGCGGCCGACTAGTCCTAAAGTAGATTGGCCAACTCGGGGGCATTCACTCTGATTAAGGAATCAGCCCCCAAGCTTTTGTTCTTTCCAACTCCCGCGGGTTCTTGCATACTCTAAGATGACGGACCTCGACGTCCAAAGGGCCCTCCGGGATATCCCACACTTGGTGATTTAGTGGCATATCCTGAAGTATCCGCTGATGAATCGCTATGACCCAGAAGGCAGGAGTTCAAGCAACGCAGCCACCTGGCCTCTTCTGTGATTCACCACCCGGCGCCACCGTGGCCAACCAAACACTACAGACAAGGCGCTCAAATGGGGCGCCAGTGTCAGGGTGGGCGCTGTTGACTGACACATACAAATTCGAAGCGATGACTTGGTCTTGAAAATGCAGATCACGACAACAAGAATGCTCCAATGTTTGGGTAATCAATGACGATCCAGTCTACCTTGCTTGATCCTGCCCTGGAGTGGCCATCAGCCTCAGCAAAGCCTTGGCGAAAGATGAACTGAATAAGAAGGGCATCTCAGAGACGCATCTCACTCACCTCGTACACTCTTCATATGAAGCAAGCTTGCACCCAGTACCAGACGACCAAACATGACTCAACCACTAACTCTCCACGCTCACGCCTACGGGCCCAACCCCATCAAAATCGCCATTGCCCTTGAGATCCTCAAAGTGCCCTACAACATCACAGCATGGGAATTCGGCAATGACCCCGAGAGAGGTGTCAAAGGCGCCAAGTTCCTCAAGATCAATGAGAATGGGCGATTGCCCGCCCTCGAGGACCCAAACACGGAAGTGCTAGCCTGGGAGTCCGGCGCTATCATGAATCATGTTCGGCGATTCTATGATAAAGAGAACCTGCTGGGTCCGCGCGGATCGCGCCCACAAGATATTGTTGATTTTGAGAAATGGGAGTACTTCTTGATGTCTGGTCTCGCCCCAATGACAGGGCAGGCACTTTGGTACACGTACGCTCTCCTTGATCATCTTCGAGTAACCGAGAACCCTGCTGACAATTTCAGTTTCAACAACACAGTCAAGAACGAGGATGCCCTGAGTCGGTACACGGAACAAACGCATCGGACTTTCGGCGTGCTGGAAGAGCAACTGAAGAAGACAGGAGGGAAAAGCGTCATTGCTGGTGGCCTCACTGCAGTTGATGTGCACTTCCTCCCGTGGGTACGGGAGTACACAGATTTTCTGAAGTGGGATATGGATTTGTATCCTACGGTCAAGAAGTGGTTGGCCCAGATGAATGATATGAAGGAAGTAAAAGATGCGTATCGAAAGATAGAAGTGGCTGCAGCTACACAGGCCTGAAAATGAAATAGTTGATTGCACTCGCTCGATCTTTGGAAGAGCACATTACTGCACATAGGATTCCCCAAACCAAGGCTAGGCCAACGTAGTCAGTTCAAGGTACGAATGCACGACTCCAGAGAAGAGCTCTCCCGAGTAGCTGCTGGCAATGGCGAAGGTTCCTCACTTGACTCGGTGCAGGATCCTATTGGCGTGGAGTCTCATGTGATATACTCCGATGCCGCTGGGAGCTCGCAACTGGCCGGTCTCGCCTTTGCTATGACGGTGTCAGTCGAGACCAGCATCTCTTTCATCACTAACATCTCAGGCCATGTTCGATTTCGAAGTGAGAGAATAAGTTCTATCAACGAGAGCAGAGCCAGACAATTTGTCAAGAACGCCATCGAGGAACTGAGGATGAATCCAATGGCTATCACGGCCATCGAGAATTACATATTTGAAGAAGATCGCCGCGACAACGACTGTGGTTAGTGGGGAGGAATAGTTGAGGAGCTCGAATGGAGATCCATTTTCAGGGATGTTCCTCGTGACATGCATTAATCGTAACGACGTGCTCTCGACATGTCAATTCCATCCGTCTCAACCCATCATCCATCTCCCCTTCGTCTTGCCATTATTCATTGCTATGAGACAACTTCAGTCATCAAGTCCGATGGCCATCTCGGCGCATCTTTTCCGTTGCCCCTAGTTCCAACATTGTACCCAAGTTTGACCTCATCACCAAAATCGATTATTGGCTTCACGACCCTCAATTTAGTATCGATTGCCTTGGTTTCTAGTTCCACGAAGAACTTTGGGTTGAACAAGGTTGGTCCACTGTTTTCCTTGATCATCTTCAGGTATGCTGGAATAAGGTAGCCCATATTGTGGAAGCAACTGTGCCACGAGTCAGCCGCCATCACCGTTACAAGAAGGAATACCCTTACCGGAAGACTTGCTGGCCATTTCGCTTCCAGACATCTTGCCAGACATCGTCTGGATACTCACCACAGCTCTCAGCAAGCCACTGGTTGTAATAGTTGAGGCTCAGATCAACCTTGAAGCTTCCTCCCTTCTCAGCTCTCCTCATCAATGCTGTCAGAATGCCACAGACACCAGCAATGCCAGTCATGTAATCGCTGTTCGGGAACACCGGGGTGACAGCTTCCCCGTCTGACAAGCCCATTGCTCGACCGAATCCTTCCGAGATGCCAACGCATGCATCACTGATCTGTTGCCAACCAGATCGGTAGTACCAAGGCCCATTCCAGCCATAGCAATTTTCACGGGCGGAGATGATACCTCTCGGTCTGTCTTTGACGAGGTCAATGATAGCCTGTTGCGAGAACCCGTACTTGTCAAGGACATCTGGCCGATAGCCTTGCACCACGACGTCAGCGTCCTTGATCAGGTCTGCCAGCTGCTTCTTCCCTTCCTCGGTCTTGAGGTCGATGCTGCAATTCCACTTCCCCCAATTCAGATCAATATGCAAAGGTGAAAAGTCACAGATGTTCGGGCTTGTCACCCGCATCACCGATGCGCCAAGCTCTGCCAGCCCGCGAGTGACCGCAGGCGCAGCGATGACGCGGGTCAGATCAACCACTTTCAAGCCCGCCAGCGGTCTCTGAGGAGATGTTTGGGGCGTGTCCGGCCACCAACTTGGACCTTGTGCTGCATTGGGGGCGTCATGGATTTCGAAAAGCGCAACATGCGCATTGGCTTTGCCATGTTCGGTCTGCTTGAAGCTCTCAACAGACTCGGCAATCACGCCGGCCTGCTTGTACACGTCACTTGCCAGCCTCTGCATTTCTGAGCTCTCCATCTGACTGAGGCGTTCAATGAAGGGCTTTATCGCCTCGCTATAGTCGCTTGCCGGCGCATCATGCGGCATGCCGACACTGTCCAGAGTTGGGTTGGGGTTCATGCTGCCGTGCAAATGGAAGTATCGACCGTCTTTGGTGCGGTAGATGTTTGTCGTGGCCTGCCTGTACGGCGAGCTTCCCATATTGTGGAAGTCATAATTAGGGATAAGCTTGTACACTTCTTTTGCACTTTCGACGAGGGATATCGGTTTGTCAGATCCCACGAACTGCCAGAGCAGTGTTGACATGAAGAAGAGAGATGCGTGATCCGAGTTTATCGCTGCACCAGAAAGGTCGACACCGTACTTGCGCTTAACCAGCTGTGCGATGATGCAGGCTTCGAGGCCTTTCAAGGACGCCGCCGACTCGGCGAACCGCCAATTGATCGGAATAGAAGGGCCATCGTTGCCGGTAAAAGAGATACGAGGGAGAAAATCTTCCGTGCCCGCTGGCAGTAGCGATGTGAGCTTTGGATTTTGGAAAATTCCTTCTTCAAGCACTTTTCGTGCTTCGGAGGGAACCGAGTATTGCTTTGGTACGTCGATGCTTCCCATTGCTGTGGTGGCCTGGTGACTTTGACTGTTAGTTCAATTGCTCGACCTTGATGCTCAAACTTGTTCACAGATCTTCTATGCGTGTGACGATTTAGAATCGAGCCACTTCAATCTGGTCGACAGCAAGCTCTATGGATGATTACATCAACTCGAATAGTTCGCCTGATAGCAGCGATCGTACTGTGGTGGCCTCATGTTACCCTTTCAGACAACCCATCAACTAGACCTCGGAACAATGCAATGCCCACCAAACCCTAGCCCACCAAGCGCTGGTCTACTACAGCTAACACTTGGTATTTGATGAAGTTTTACAAATGCCAAGCCACGAGCCACCGGGAAAGCCGTAGTAAATGCTTTGGGACACGAATTACCAATCGCTTAAGGTGAAGAGTTGCGTGGTGAAAAGTGTTCGCCATGATGGGATGATCGCTCAGAGTGACCTCAGTTATCAGCAATGTATCTGACCCTTTTTGCCGAGATAGGCCGGTACGCTTCCATCACGCAGAAATTTCGTATTGTGGGCCCTGTACCAAAACTGACGCATGATTCGGCAAATCATATTTCAGGGGAAATTGACTTCCAATGCCCAGTGCGGAGTTAACGTTCTTGAGACTGACATCCTTCCCCACAGCTTCAATAGCACCATGACTCGTGAAGGAGACGTCGTGCATAGCCAGTGCGGGATACTTAGCCTCGGTTTCTCAGCATCGTTCGGATTACGATGTGGGTGAATGGCTTCATGAGATGTGTTTGGGGTGAGCTTGCCGCCTCCTTCGACAGCCTCAGGGCCACCAAATGCCGAGGTCAAATGTCAGATCATCTGCTGGCATAACTACGACTTCAAGGCCTAAGGATATCAGTGTCTAATTCCATTCCAGGGCCAAAACAGTTCACGTGATCTAGCTACTTAAATTCCCAGTCCCCTTCAGCTAGACAAATCGCCAAAATGGGAGACGCCGGCTCTTCAGCGCGCTGGCAGCGCGAGCGTGGCACCAGGCCCGTCCGCGTCGCCAATTGTTCGGGTGCACGTGGTGATCCAGGCTATCAGATGCGGCGGCAGGCTACACAAGGACTCATCGATTTCATCACAGGCGACTATCTGGCTGAAATGAATCTGGCAGAAAATGCTGAGAAGATGGCTGTGGGGCAGCATGACGGATGGGAACCAACGGCGTGGGACGGCATTGAGGAGACAATCGATGTTCTCAATGAAAAACGAATCAAGGTCATCATTAACGGTGGAGCCCTCAACCCAGTAGGACTAGCGAAGAAGACGCAAGCTCTAGTTACAGAACGAGGCTATGATCTGAAGGTGGCGTATGTGTACGGTGACAATTTGATGGAAGAGGTTAAAGCAGACCTGGAGAAAACTGGGAAGCTTCCTCAGCATCTGGATGGCGAGAATAGCCAAGTCAGCTTGATGGAAAATGCGACAGCCTTGCTTGACACGAAAGGCAAGCCGATAGTTTCGGCCAACGTCTATCTTGGCGCCAGGGGTATCATCAAAGGTACGTACCTTTTCGTGTTGAAAGCGGACACCACATCCCTGAAACTTCCTTCACGGCAAAAGTTTGATGGTTGCTGACATAACGTACGGCCCCGAGCAGCTCTCGAACTAGGAGCCGACATCGTAATTTGTGGTCGAGTGGCAGATGCCAGCCCGGTCATTGGTGCAGCATGGTGGTGGCATGGCTGGAGTGATTCAGACTACGATCAGCTTGCTGGATCCCTGATTGCTGGTCATTTGATTGAGTGCTCTGCCTATGCTACTGGATCGAATTTCTCTGGCTTCGATGAATACGATCTTGACAATCTTGTTGACCTTCCTTTCGGCATTGCCGAGATAGCCGCAGATGGCACCTCCGTTATCACCAAACATGAAAACACGAAGGGATTGGTGAATGCTGATAATGTCATTTGCCAGTTTCTGTACGAGCTTCAAGGATCCATCTACCTCAATAGCGATGTGACGGCGGATGCAAAGGATCTGACGGTGGAACAGGTGGGCAGAAATCGTGTCAGGCTCAGCAATGTGAAGGGCTATCCACCCCCACCGACCACGAAGCTTGCTATTTTCTACCATGGGGGATATGAGAGCCAGATACTGTTCAACGCCACGGGTTACGCCACGAAGAAGAAGTATGATTTGCTGCAGAGGCAGTTGAGGTTTGGACTGAAGAAGAAGGGCTTGGAGGACAAGTTCCAATTGTTGGACTTCCAAGAGCTGGGAACTCCAGCTCCAAATCCAAGGTCCCAGTTTGAGAGCACGACATACCTGAGAGTTTTTGCTCAGGCTGACAAGGAGGTAAGTCAGCTGCCTCCTCACAGAACGCTGCAGTTCCTGGCTTTCAACTGCGATTGGAGGTTGGATTTGCTAATGTACCCATTTCTAGGCTCCTCTCTACGGGCTCCTGAAGACCTTCTCTGAATTCGGTATGCAGCACTTCAGCGGCTTCCACCTTAGCCTTGATATGAGAACCGCCATACCAAGGTCATACCTCGCTTTCTATCCCGGTCTCAAATTGCAAGATGAACTTAACGAAGGAGCCGCAATCTTGGGTCGTGATGGTACTATTGCAGAGAAGGCCGAGGCTGGCCATCCGCCAAAGTACCAGAAATTGGCGCCAAGGGAAAACTATGAGACTGCCAATCCTACTGACCTTCGAAGCTTCGGAGAGACGGTTAAAGTGAGGCTGGGTGACGTCGTTCTTGCACGCTCAGGCGACAAAGGTGCAAACATCAACATCGGCTTGTTCGTGCGGAAGAAGTCTCATTATCCCTGGCTTCAGTCTTTCTTGACAAGACAGAAGATGATCGAGCTGATAGGCGACGATTGGAAGGATGACTTCTTTGTGGAAAGGTGCGAATTCCAGAACTTACTGGCTGTGCACTTTGTGGTCTATGGACCACTAGGGAGGGGAGTGTCGAGCTGCCGCTTGCTTGATGCCTTAGGTAAGGGCTTTGCCGATTACATTCGCGATAAAGTCGTGGACGTACCGAAAGCCATCGTGAATGACATGCAGGGTATCAGGGAGCAAAGGAGAGCGAATCTGTAGGATAGGAGCAATGACTTGGACAGCTGCGACGTATGAGTGGCTGGATGGCGCCTACGTCCAATTTTGGGTAGGTCAAAAGCAAGGCTTTCTGCGGAGAGGAGGTTTTGACCAATTCGACATCACCCAGGACAAGGACGGCCTTCACTTCTGCCCCATGATACTAAAGCCCACCTATTCAGCTTCAAATCCCTTTGGCCCCATATTATGTTCTTTCTGCTCTCCTTTCCTCCTCCCAGTAGCTGCCACATCCACTCTCAAACTGCGAGAGAATCAGCACCCGTCACAGAGTCGGATAGAGATATAACCCTTCTCAGACGACGTCCTACATTATCTACCGCTCCATAACATCTCGTTTACGGTCTGCCACACAAAGCACAAACATGTAGACAAACTGGACATTATCTTCAGCACACCTTGTCAGGAGTCCATCGGAAATGTTAGAATCAGCATCAGCATTATCCATTCAACAGCGGACTGGGTTCAGCACTGAATCAATTGCAAACCCATTGGCCTCAGACCTGTCGCTGTCGTGCATGCTCAATCATTAGCTCGCTAACTACTATTGCCGACTCCCATCAAATATCCTCCCATCATAAGCTGATCAACTCTTGCATTACCTCTTTCGGATAACCGTAGATACAGGCCTCATTGTGCCAAATTGGTAAGGAGTATCTTGCGGCTCTCCGAGGACAGCAGAACAGGAACAACAGGAAGGTTGCGCTACAATTGGTGAGCAAACTCCTCCGTCTGAGTCTCACACAGACCATCTGAAAATGTCAACATCGGCTCTGCCAAATATGGGTACTGAAGAGCGATTTGTCACAGGCGTTAAGACTGTAGCCTCCGCTGCATCGTACGAACCTATCCGTCGCCTGACTAGGTTGTCGTTGACAAGTTTTTGACAAAACCAAAATATCTCCGCTTGTTGTAGATAGCCATTGGGGCCACCACTTCTGAGCCCCTATAAATTCGTAAAGCAATATGCATCAAGCATGTTTGGCAATGAGCAAATAGAAGGAGGCACAACGTTAAAGCTTCATGACCAGCTCATTCGCGACCATTGTCTCCAGACCTCATGATGCATCACTTCGGCAGTAGTGACATTGTCACGACGACCTGAACAGCAAAGGTGTATAATCACCGAAGTAGAGCGCAAGGGCCGGAAGAAGGTGTGGTCGCTGACTCCTTCCGATGTAGCGATGCCGTAGCTTCAAATTGCATCGCCAAGAGCATGGAGCTGCTCTGTTGTGACGAGTCTGTGCTGTAGGTTTACCCAGAATCCTGCCGCCCATATGATTGGCCTTGATGGGTAGATGCCGGGATACTGCTGGTCTGAACTCGGAGTGTTGAGGGTCTCGGGCTTACCCCCCTCCGAAATTTCAATGTCCTACGACTTTGCTGAGTAACATCCATGTCTTGCAGATCGTGAGTTAGACTTCCATCCAGTGCGACAGCCTTGTGTAGAGCCCTTAGGCATGACAGAGGCATTCAGGCCGTGCCTTACAGCTCTTTGTTGTGCTGGAGGGCACCATAGGGGGACACAAGCACGATTATCTGGCATGCGCTAATGACAAGCAGGCTCATGATGAGGTGAGTTTATCATCTGTGTCGCCCACAAGCATTGACTGCTATCATCGCAGGCAGAACCGCCCTCAAAGCTGGGTATAGTGGAGCAGAAAGCGGAGCGCGTTAGCCGTCTCGGAGTGGACGGTAAGGGCCGCTTTCCTTCCAGCCTCCCATAGTCCGCTCCACAATCCAGGCGCAGTCCCGAAATTCGATAGTAGACTGGTGCTGAGAGGCAATAACTGCAAGGATTGAAGCATGGGACAGCAACAGCAGGAGGAAGAGGTGGTAGTGGAGGCGGCGGTGGAGGAATGGCTGGACATATTTGCTCAGCCGTTCTGATAGCTGGGCTTTCCAGATGGTTCTGAAATGCTTGGTTCCGGCGGTGCGTGGTATGGAGGCAGATTTGTCTCGATCTCCAATCCAACGGAAGTGACTTGCTGGACTTGGCATCCATTAGGCCTTGAATAATTTACCTTTCTTGTCCCAAGGATCCGCCCGTTCGCTTTGCCGTGTGCAATCTCTTGGGGAAGCAATATTGTCAAGGTTAGTCATCGTGGTCACCGATGAGCATGCAAGACACGTCAAGTTGAGGTATAGTCAACGCAAGCGGATCATCCTGAATTAGCTAACCAATATTGTGCTGTGTGGTGAGAGGGAGGTTTTCTTGGGTGAAGTTGTTCGAATGCATTGAGCCATCGGCTTCCCTTGCGTTATGTTACGGCGTGAACTGGATAATAGCAAGAGGACAAGGTGCAAAGCACAAACGGGGGAGATAGTCTTGACGGCTGCGTGAGGCTTAGGCTTCAAATCTAGTAGATTTGGTGAATGGTTGATTGGTGACCACACTGACTTCCTCATCATGGTTGATGATGATATCGTCGCCCTTTGTTGAACCTGAATGCGGATTTCGTTTATTTATGCGGATGCTAGCTCGCTTTTGCCGTATGCCTCCGACCAATGCTATGCTGGAGACCAACTAGTGAGGCACTGACTGGACCATCTCATTGAAAGTCTTTCTTCTGCAACGCAACCTCACAGGCTCTCCTGAATATTCGGCAGAAATGGTAAACATCTGTGAATGAGTTGTACAATGGAGCGGGAGCTACTCTGATCACATCCGGCTTCCGTTCGTCAATGACAACACAGTCTTCTTCGAGGCATTCGAGGACAGTATCCAGCATACCGGGTTCGAGACGGATGCTGAGTTGAGCTCCTCTCGCGGCAGGATCTCGAGGGGTAATGATGGTGTATGGTGGAGAGGATCCCACAAGCTCTTCTGCTGTAAGCAATTGCTCGAGGTAGGCGGTCAATTGCAAGGACTTCTGTCGCAATGTAGTCATCCGAGCTTCGTTGAAAATTAGCAGGGATGCAACAACCGCAGAGAGGTCGAGTGCGCTTGGGTTCGAGAGCTGGAACCCGGCAGCGCCAGGGCGGGGCACAAAGTCTGGAAAGCAATGTTAGCAGAGTACTAAGGGCTTCTTCTGGTCTTACTGTTGGTCATCTGGAAGCGAGTGTTCTTATCATCTCCCCACCACCCAGTCAATCGTGGTCGATACTTTTCGGATGAAGCCGTCATATCAACGCGACCGTGTCTTTCGTGGACAAAGATGCCAGCAATTGCGCCAGGCCCAGAATTCAGGTATTTGTAGCTACACCAGACCGCGAAATCAACATCCCAATCATGCAGTTTCAGGTCAACGTTGCCAGCAGAATGAGCACAGTCCCAGCCAATGGGGATGCCATAAAACCTAGCGTGAGCTGTGATACGCTTGATGTCGAAGTACTGCCCTGTATAAAACTGGATGCCAGGAAGGAGAATGAGAGCTAGCTCACTCGCATGATCGTCAATCGTCTTGAGAATCTTCTCAGTCGGGTGGATTGGGTTCGCCGGATTCTCGGGCTCAAGAAGTATCATGGCGTCTTGTGGGTCTAGTCCGTGAAACTGAATTTGAGACTCGATCGCATAGTGGTCGCTCGGGAATGCTTTGCCTTCGATCAGGATTTTGTATCGTCCTTCACCTTTTTGCGTCGGCCTGTAGAAGCTGCACATGAGTAGATGGAGATTAGCTGTCAGCGTTCCCATTACGGCGACCTCATTCGCATCAGCACCGACAATGGGCGCCATGAGCTTAGCAGCTTCATCATCGATGTTCAAGAAAGGTGCCAAGGGCGAGTCTCTATGATCTGTGAAATGTCCCGTAACTGCCTTGGTCCTCCATTGTGTCAGGAAGACTTGAATCAACTCGGCTGTACTCTTTGGCTGCAGGCCTAAGGAGTTGCCGCAAAGGTATATGCATTCATCTGAGAGAGGTTCATTATCAGCCTTCGCAAGGGTGGGACGTTTAAGGTCAGCCTTGGTCGGAATGTGGAACTTCGACCTGAAGTGTGCTAAAGGGTCGTTAGCATCAAGCTGGATGGCATGGCTAATGTCTAACACCCGAGAGTCAGATGAAGGCTCTTGCGTGGACATGGTGGTGGGGTCGGGAAATCTTTCGAGTGCGGACAAAGTGCTGCCATCACAAAAAGGAGAAGGGAATGGTTGGTTGGTAAAGTGGGCGTTGGTCGATGGGCCGGAAGAACTTCGGTCAAAGGTTGAGCAGCTGCGTCACCTTTTTTACAAATCATGGACAACAACAGCTTAGTACCAGCACGTCTCTTCTACATTTGCAACTCATCTCCTTTGGAAGGGCAGGATGTCATCGAAATCTATCTCTCGAGTCTTTGAGCTTGCGCGACCACTGCGACGTCACGACCCTACCGCCTTCTTTCATGCTTGTAGAGCGCGATCAGCCACACACTCGATAAAACGACCATCTCAAGCGAGTGCTCCTCCAACATCCACGAGGCCTCCACAAAGCCGGGCGTTCTCTTCCACGGGTAGCTGGCAAGCAACAATCGTCAAGCAAAACCCTCGAACCGACGATGATGGAAATGAAATGCAAATCACAATCTCAGAAAGAGCAGCAAGACGGCTGAAACAAATCGTCTCTGCACCGCCCAAGAAGAACTCTCTGACTGCTTCATCTGCGCTAACTGCTCCCGACTCTCATCTCCGGGTAACAGTGACGTCCGGCGGCTGTCACGGCTTTCAGTACCTCATGTCTCTGGAACCTGCCAACAAAATAGATCCGGAAGAAGATACGATATTTGAGTTCGAGGACGGCGGAGAGGGAGCAAAAGCAGAGGTTGTGCTCGACCAGCCGAGCCTGGAGCTACTTAAGGGAAGCACGGTGGATTTCACGACAGAGTTGATCGGGAGTCAGTTCAAAATTGTTGGGAACCCAAGAGCGACAAGTAGTTGTGGCTGTGGGACGAGTTTTGATATTGAGTGAGGTTTCTGCAGTTGATGCCTCCCATTGCTCTTCCATCCAAGTGCTCTGTATTGCAAAGTTGCACAATCGAGATGGCCCCTAGAAGTCATTACTTGCTGTGATTGGCCCTTGCCAAAGGTAATGACTTCTGCGAGCATTCCATGTGCTGTGATAGTCTAGTGCGGATCATTTGTGGCATGAGAGAGGTGGATTTCATGGGTGAGGTCAATTTGAGCGACATAGTTCGATCGAGTATTTGAAGATGAGCAAGGATCATAGATTCACACGGCTCCATAGCCAGGGAAGAGAGCGTGGCCCTCCCGTCGGTGATCTTTGCCTCTTCGTGTTGTCATGTAAAGCTACCGAGATGACCAAGTCTTGCCAGCAACCTAAGCTCATTATCGGACTCCTGCATTTTAAGCACCATTGTCGTCGTCATCATATTCTTCTTCGTTCCTAGAGGCTGTCTCATCTCCATCATCTCACAAATCCTCCTGTCTCCTCTTCATCTTTGTTTTCACTGCCCCCCTCTGCCGGATCATGGATAAATTTCCGCTTGCACTATCTTTAGCTCTCTTGCATCCAGCATGGCGACTATCGATTTTCGCAATGTCCTTACCCAAAACACCTTTTGTGTGATGTTAAGCACTTCCAGCAATACAAATTCTGGCATTTCCGAGTCAATCGGAGAACAACCTTGCCTTGCACTCACCGCATGAGAGGCCAGATTCCTGTAATTTGCCATTGCCAACCATCCACTTGATGAACTCTTCGAGCTTGCCAGCAGGTAAAATGTCTGCAAGTGAGGATCAGTATGAGACAGAATGTAGCGCAAAAGAGCACTAACCAGCAACCCTACCAGCTGAAGTTCGCCGCTTTTTCGGTAATTTTGTGCTGGATGAGCATGATGATGTAGTTCCTGGCTCGTTTCGGGCACGTTTGCGGCTAACAGAAGAGGGTGGGTGATCTAGGACTGTGGATGGAGCCTCGACCGAAGTTGGTATATTGTTGCTAAAGTCAGTTGTACGGTCAATAGGGCTGGACAGAATGCTTCTTGTCGTGGTGGGAGCGGCCTCTTGGAAATTGTGATCGATACCATTCATGAAGGCATGGCGGTTACTGTTATTATCCGCGTCTTAACGAGAGGCGGCCTGATTAATCGTGTCACCATACTGGTGATTGTCAAGACCATTGACAGTCATCTCAGCACCAAGGACTGGTGTTCTGGTCAGGGTGTCGCCCGGTGACTAGTCATCGGATGTGTGCAAGGGTTGCCATTTGATGTGTAGTCGCGTTGTGATCCCTCTGCCGAAGGTACGCAAGCTTCAGAGATATCCGAGCTTGCTGGGCATCATGCGTAATCTGAAGTTCTTGCAGGACTTCACTGGAGTCCACAGTTGATTGTAAGCAACCCATAGAAGACTCGGTTTCGGGCCACATCAGCATCCGTAATCTTCTTGCCGCAGCAATCATACACCATTCGCACGGCCTGTGGCGGGAAGTCAGGATCAGTACCGGCAATTGCATCCCAGAGAAGTATTTTGAAATCGATGAGACCTTCAAAGCCTGACCTTCGTTCTGCAACTGTCTTGATGTATTCTCGGTCCTCGTCCGATCGAAACATGTTAGCAACTCTGAAGACCTCATTGGCTATCATCCTCTGAATGCCTCCTGCTGAGTTAAGCTGATTTTGTAGAAAGACTGCCTTGCCGCTTGCTCATGATTTTTGAGTTCTCTTCTGCTGCTTGCTGCGGCTCCAGAAGTGCTCTGATCTGTGCTTGGACTTGTGTCGATCACATTCTTCCTGTGCCGTGCACTCGCTTTCGACCGCAGATGTGCAGACACAGCGACCATTTCGGTAGATGCAGACTCAATAGAAAGATTCAGACTGACGGTGCTTGTTATTTGAAGGGATTGGAATGGACGCCATGGGCAGGTAGGTGCAACGAAGAATGAACCGAGTCAAGGTTGAATACCAGGCAAGGCCGAATAGGGAATGATACATACTTTACCCTAGAAATGCTTGCATGTACTGTCAAATGGTAGTGCAGTGCTCGAGCCAGGGGCCTCTTCGGGGCATTACCTGGAATCTCTTGAAGCTGCGTGTAGTCACAAACTCTGAACGCCAGGATGGAAGATGGGGCTGCTTCAAGATGATAAGATGGTGTCCCCCAGCCAACATGTTCGCTCCCGACCAGACCGTGTCATCTTGTGCGAAAAGCGTTTGATCCGTGGCCTTTTGCAAGAAGTCTCCTAAGGCGCGATCAAGATTTGTAGGGGCAAGACTTGGGCAATCTCTGTTGTGAGGTGGGCATGATCGGGAAGACAGGGTTCCTCTCTCAGTCCGGCGAAGTGTTGCAGGACTAGGCAATCGGCCTCAAGGGAACGTTGCTAGTCTCCTAGAGCTAGAATCATATCCCTTGAGCAGGGGAAGAACATGAAGCTAAGCGCAAAACAAAAGTCAGAAAAGCCCGGTGTCACGTGCCATCACAAGTTTCCTCGGCAAAATTTCCTGAACGCATCGCCAGGATACCATCCTTACGAGATCTGTGATCTACCTCTTCGGTATGAGAAGCAGCAACGGTTTTGACAAAATGAGAACACATGAAAGGTAGCTCCGGGCTCTCAGAGGTCGGCACCAATTCGACCTTCGAGTTTCTTCATTCAATCATAGAAGCTCTGTAACAATCCATAACGAGTGTGAGGTTCAAAAGTCGGTACTTCCCTCACTGAGTGCAATGCCCGAAAGATTGTCCTCGTTCTCACAGTCCCAAAGGGTTCTGAGCATTCTGCTCCTTTCCAGTGGCCTTCGCGGTGTAACCACTGGCGGTATCTCCAGCTGCCTTGGTGGTTTTGCCCACACCATCGGTTACCCCTTGAACAGTCAGTATCAATCATGGTATTAATACGAGGAGCAGCTCCTACCTGATACCGTGTTTCCTACTCCCTGGCCCAAGCTGCCGACCCCTTCGCCCACTCCTTTTCCAAGGCCACTCACGGTGCCGCCAACTGTATTACCGAGTCCCGACAACGTGGCTCCCACCGTATCACCAACTCCCTCCAAGATCCCTGGGATAGGAGTCAGCAAGAATCGTCATGAGGAGGTGCTAGCAAGCTTCCCTGTCTTCTTCTGTTCTTGTTGATTGGACATTATAAGAATTTTCTCGCTTCCTTGTCAACTCACAGAAACTGTGACTGTGTTCTGCACCTTTTTGTTTCTGCAGTGTTACGAGTAAGAGGGATTTGGTGCTGACTTATGGCTGAGACCATCAGCTGGGTTTTCATCAAGCACCGACGAAAGCAAGGTCTTGACGTCAGTTATGGATTTCCGGTGGTGTGTAAGAGCAGGCCCTGCCCTTGCGGCAGACAAGCATCACCATCGAAGCTGTGACTGGCAATTGTTTGGCTCAATGCTACCTGTCCTTGTTCAACCTGGCAGGGAAGGCTGGAATTTAGCCATGGGCGCAGCACATGCCCCGCTACAAGAACTGGGCGAAATCCAACCCTTGCCCTTGCACGACCACTCAGACTTGAAATGATCAAAAAGAAGCTGGATTGAATGAAGTCATCAGCCACAAGGAGGCGTGTTCGTTGGAGCCTCCTTGTGGCGGGGAGGAAAAGTGACGTCAGAATTCAGTTCTGTTCATTCTTGACACAATCGGATGGAGGTTTCTACAAATCTCGACATCATTCTTCGCTCATAGTACATTGTACAGAAAACCCACATTTCATGCAGTACTAGAAAGCAATCCTTGTCATCATATTAGTGACCTTTCACCCTCTGAGAGCTCAAGAAGTCCGCATCAACGTCCTGATCCAACACCCAGCCTAGTCACTCAACCACAATGTCGTCCAACGGCCAGTCCTCATATGCCTCCTACTCCTCATCCTCCTTTATCACATCATCCGCGTCCAGTGGTGGACAACCCCACACGCAGTCCTACTCCGAAACTGCAAAGTATGACTCCCGTGAAGGCGGCCACATCACGCGCGAGTCCCGAGAGACTGGTCAGCCGACCCTGACTGAAACGAGGGAGATACCCGCACCAGGGCGTGTGGGTGGGACGAGTGGCGGTGTTGATGGAAGCAGGAGGATCGAAGATGTGACTGATAGGGATGAGAAGGAGAGAGAATATTTGGAGAGGATGGAGGACGAATATGCCAAGAGGGAAGGTGGTGCTTGAGCGACACATTGTTGTCCAGGGAATCACGCTGTACAAGAATGTAACATCGTCCGAATGGCTATTGATTCAGCTGCGAGAGCATGGGCAAACCGGGAGAAATATTCAAGTGGGCATTACAATCTGGCCAGCATAGAAGGTAGTAAACTGTACCTACACTAGGTAGCAGCACAATACTATATATATCCCTGCTCCCATCCTCCAAAAATGCCTTTGTGTGCAATGTTGATTTGACATAGTCTGGCATGAAGTGACGGGCGCTTGAGCTGGCAACAAAGAATGTACGAGGAGAAACACCACAACCATGGGCACCCAGAGAATGCTAAGATAGACTGCTAATTGAGGTGATGTTAATGCAGATAGTCTACCGAACCATACGCCATACCGAAATGCGCCCGACCCAACCCGTTGACCCGAAATGATTGCCCTCCTTCTAAAGCTCGCTGCTATGCCCACTTCCCTCAACGCTTCCACCGATTGGACCTTGCAGATTATTCCGATCTGCCGTGGAGTCCAAGCAAATCAACCCAAAGAACGCAGGATGCTTACACTTTTTCTCCTTGGGCACCTTCGTCCTCGTAGCAGTAGCCTTGTCAGTGTCTGTCGTCGTCGCAGGAGCGGTCGAAGACGGTGGGGGCGTTATCGTCTGCGTCTCTGATGTGATGACAGACGAAGCGCTATGCCTGCCACGCTCTCGATGTGGATCATCCCAGCAACCGAAGAAGAAACCCGGCGATTCGCAGACCTCGGAGTCGGACGTTGTCTTTGGTGGTGTAGAGGCATGTGATTTGTCGCGGGATGCTGTGGCAACGGTTGTGGTTTTACAGCCCCTTCCGAACCAGCCGGGCTTGCATGTCGTTGAGGCTGTAGTTGGCGCTGGCACGGACATGAATGTACTTGTTGGTGGTTCGGTAGGGGCCGTGGTGTCACAGCCCCTTCCGAACCAGCCGGGTTTACATGTTATTGAGGCCGTGGTTGACGCTGGCACGGACTTGAATGTGCTCGTTGGTGGTTCGGTGGTGGTTGTGACCGTAATATTTGCCGTCTCTTTGCACCCAAACCAGCCTGGCGTGACACAGGTGGTAGTTGTGTATGTCGTTGTGATGACTGGATGCGTCGAGGACGAGCCGGTGGTTGTTTCATCGAGGCAACCCCACCATCCTGGGGTTTGGCAGGTTGAAGTTCTTGTGAATGACGTCTTGGAGGTGCTCGTTGTCCTTGTTGTCGTCGTGGTAGTGGTTGTCGTGTCTGAGCCATTGCTTTCGAAGAATTTCCAGTTGAAGCAGTCTACGCATTCGTTGTCTGGAACACATTTCGGTACGTCTTTGTATTTTCGGATGACGTCGTCGATGACATTGTGGATTTTGTGGTAGCCTATGCCGACGCGCCAACCAAGGTCTCCGACCGTGTCGTAGACGCACTGGAGGCCGGTGTGGCATTGTGACTCCATGGCGTAGCCACCTAGCGTACATGTCGCTGTTGCACCATTGCAGGTGCCCATGAAGACCGGATCTGCGGTGTGGCCAAAATGTCGCGCACCCGTGTATTTACCCCGATTGGGCGGTCCGTTTTCGAGACTGCTGGGTGGCACAGGGAGACCGAGTCGTCGAGCCGCTAGATCATCACCCGGTGCCTCAAATGTCACGACAGGTAGTCCAAAGGTGAGTCCAAGCAAGCTGGAAACAGCGCCACCCAAAGAATGACCAACTATCCAAACGTTGGAGTCGGGATATAGTTCAGTCACGTTGGTGTACAAGTCGATCGAAGCACCGTAGTATCGTGTCTTGTTCTTCAGGGCCTTGACCAAGCAAGTCGAGTTGCAGGTATAAGTGCTTGATTGACAGTCGCAAACCTGCCTCCAGAAGTATTGTCCACCTTGAGCACAGCAACAGCTGAAGAACAAATTGTCGTTCAATTTATCCCTGGTAGTGGTGCCGTCACCATCGAAAACGGCGGGGGAGGTACCCTTCAAGCCAATAATGATGGTCTTGTTGCCTTCGTCTGCGAATATGTGACCTCGAAGTCCGTCTCCTTCCCATCCAAACGGCGTCGAGTGATTGTAGCCTAGAGTCACATTTGACCATTCCCCGTCACTCACATCCGGTACGTATGCGTTGGCTGCCATGTATGCCAGATTCAGTACCGTCTCTTTGTCACTCGTATCCGGACCGGGCACCTCCTCTCGAACCCATTGTGATGCATGCAGAGGTGCTGGCACTCCTGTCAGGCTTGCGTAGTCGAGATGCCTTTCCACAGATGCCCAGCTTCTGTCTGCTAATCTCTCAATTTCATAGTCCTCTGACCGCACATTGAGTTGGGGCGGGGGGATGGAGTTCTGTCCCTCGTCGAAGGCGAAAGCATTCTGAGATGAGGCATCAATGTCGAGCCTTCTGTGCAAATCTGGGTACTGGTATGCGCCTCTGTGGAAGATATGTCTCAAGGTGAAGGTGTGGACACTTCTTTGAGGGGTTTTTGGGGGAGTATTGATAGGACCAAGCTGGATGGCATTTGTAGCTGGCAGCAGCAGTAGGAGCAAGGATAGTGGTGATCGTATCGTATGTCGTCTGCTCGAAGAGCAATGCAATCGTCCATCTCGGTCCGGCATCGTGAGCGTCGTGGGTCAGGTAAAGTAATACATCTAGGTCGTCTTGGATTACTGTAAGAATCGGCAAAAGTACCCTTTAAACACCGGGCTAGAACATTCCGTAGTAGATACTTCAACAATCTAACCAGAGTCAGGTGAAGTGGCCTGTGTCGTGGATGGAAAAGCAGATGACTTCATCAATGCCAGCCTTGCAGGCCTCGGTTGCTTAGCAGAAATTAGGCGAGTGGCGGCCTTTTAGCATCTTGAATCAGAACAAATCAAGAATCTTGTTTTGGGGGCAAAGATTGCCACTTCTTTGACGTCGTTTTTGCCTCTACGATGCTGATAGGGACGTGTGCTGATCTGGAGACTCACTACTTTGAGTATGGCTGTCAACGTAAGCCCATTTCTTTGAAACTATGTCCAAAGCATACATAGGTAGGCACACAATCTGAGACTACGCTTTCAGGCAGCAGAGTATCCAAATATTCGCTTCCATCAAGCTAAGAGCAGTGCCACTACCACCATTTGGATACGCGTATCTCGGTACCAAGCCCGATTTTCGTAATTGTATTCATTTCTGAGGTTCCGCGGGAGATTCGAGGCCGGGCCTCTGTGGCGCAGAAAGAGATGGCTGTTCAAATATAATACCAGCTGAAGTTCTTTCGCCTTTTGTTCGCGCATTTGGGGCCCGTCACAATGTCTGAGAAGCAGCACTCACCGGCTCCGGCCGCCCCACCTCCCAGTGTGGTGCAGCAAGGCCAGCATGCTCTAGGTGCAGCAGCCGCCGCGGCTGAAGAACATCCTGACCCAATCCATCACCACCATCGACACCGAACATTCTACGATGAACAGCCTGTCGAAAATGTACCTCCTCCGCCCTACGACGCCGGTCAGTACGGTGAATTGGACATTAGCCAGAATGGCTTGGACACAGGGGCTCAAGTTGCCAGAGACGGTAGAGTCAACATCAATATCAAGGAGAAGGGCAGGAAGGCCACAGACATTCTTGCGCCAATGCTGGCGAGGCTCCAACTTAGGCCGCAACCTGAAGCCGAACCAGAGATCCCAGAAGGACTGGGTATGGCGGGTGGACTGCCGCCTCCCCCAATGAACATTGTCATCCAGATTGTTGGAAGCAGAGGAGATGTTCAACCTTTCATCGCCCTAGGCCAAGTTCTCAAGAACAAGTTCAATCACCGAGTCCGAATCGCGACACATCCAACCTTCAGGCAATTTGTTGCCGAGAATGACCTCGAATTCTTCAGCATTGGTGGCGATCCGGCTGAGCTCATGGCTTTCATGGTGAAGAACCCCGGTCTCATGCCCGGAATCGAATCGCTGAAAGCTGGCGACATCGGGAAAAGGCGGAAGACCATATATGAGCTGATCAATGGCTGCTGGAGATCGTGCATCGAAGCTGGAGACGGAACAGGAATCTCGACTTCGGATGAGCTCCTGGAGAGCCAAAGCATGGACAGTGGCGTCTCAATGAGCGACGACGCTAACAAACCGTTTGTCGCTGATGCCATCATTGCTAACCCGGTCTCTTTCGCCCACATCCATATAGCGGAGAAACTTGGTATCCCACTGCACCTGATGTTCACCATGCCGTGGTCACCAACGCAAGCATTCCCACATCCACTTGCCAACATCATCTCTTCCAACACGGATCAGAGCTTAGCCAACTATATTTCATACGCGCTCGTCGATATGCTGACATGGCAGGGACTTGGTGATTTGATCAACAAGTTCCGAGAGCGCGTCCTCCACCTGGAACCCGTAAGCATCATATGGGCTCCGGGGATGTTGGCAAGACTACAGATTCCCTGGACGTATTGTTGGTCGCCGGCGTTGATACCTAAACCTACGGACTGGAGCAGTAAGATCGATATCTCCGGTTTCTTCTTTCTCAACCTGGCCACAAATTTCACCCCGGACCCCGAACTGACCGCATTTCTCGAGGCTGGGCCGCCTCCAATTTACATTGGGTTTGGATCCATCGTTGTGGACGACCCAAACGCAATGACCGCAATGATATTCGATGCCGTAAAGAAGACGGGTCAGAGGGCGCTAGTGTCCAAAGGTTGGGGCGGTCTCGGAGCAGATGAAGTTGGTATTCCGGAAGGTGTCCTCATGCTGGGCAACTGTCCTCACGATTGGCTCTTCAAACGAGTGTCTTGCGTCGTGCATCATGGAGGTGCAGGCACAACAGCAGCCGGTATTGCAGCCGGTTGTCCTACCGTCGTTGTTCCATTTTTCGGTGACCAACCTTTCTGGGGAGCAATGACGGCGCGCGCCGGAGCTGGTCCGATGCCAATACCGTACAAAGAGCTTACAGCCGACAAGCTGGCGGCTGCAATTGCAGAGGCTCTCAAGCCTCAGTCACGCGAACGAGCGATAGAACTCAGCAACAAGATCAAGCAGGAGACCGGTGCAGAGACTGGTGTTAACTCATTCCACAAACACCTTCCAACGCATGAACTACGCTGCTCACTTTGTCCAGGCAGAGTTGCAGTATGGCGAGTACGGAAGACCGACATTCGATTATCTGCACTTGCGGCAACCGTCTTGGGCAACGAAGGACTGCTTGATTTCGAAGACCTGAAGCTTTACCGACCCTGCGAGTACAATGTGGACGAAGGCCCACCGGAACCAATATCTGGTGGGGCAGCTGCACTGATAGGAACACTTTCCGAGATGGGTGCAGGTGTGGTAGATATGCCAGCAGAAGTTCTGAGGTCTTTGAAATTTGGTGACTACAGACGAAAGGAAGGTACCTCCGGGGATGCCACGAGCTCACCCACGCCTGGATCACTTGCAGCTCCGGCTCGATCTGGAAACCATTCTCGAAACCCTTCTGTCTCAGGAAGGTCAATGAAGTCGGCCGCACCCGACTCCGCAGACCAGCAGCCTGGACAACCAGTCCACGGTCGAGATGAGCATGATGGAAGTGATTCAACATACGCCTCAACGACGCCGGGCATCTTGTCGCCACGTTCGCAGACTTCTCAACCCCATGCCATGTCAACTGTCTTCACTCCTGACGGCTCGCCGAGACGTGGATTTTCGATTCACTCGTCCAGAGGAAGCTCTCGTACAGCGTCCCCCAGTGCTGGCGCCAGGGATCGATCACCGTGCCCAGCTCAAGAAGTTGGTGAAATTGGACTCGGATCAATCATTGGTGCGACCAAAGCAGGTGGGAAAATTGTAAAGGTCGGCTTGAAGTCGCCAATGGACTTCACGATGTCCCTTGCTCAAGGCTTCCACAACGCTCCTAAGCTCTATGGCGATACCACGGTTAGAAAGCCAGACAGAGTCACTGATCTCCAGTCTGGGCTGAAGGCCGCGGGTAAGGGGTTTGGGTATGGCTTCTACGACGGGATCACGGGCTTGGTCACGCAACCTATCAGAGGTGCGCAAAAAGAGGGAGCTGCTGGGTTTGTAAAGGGCTTTGCTAAAGGTGCCTTTGGACTGATTCTCAAGCCCGGTGCCTCAATCTGGGGATTGCCAGGATACACTTTCAAAGGCATCTACATGGAGCTGGCAAAGCATTTCGGCAGCTCTACTCGCAACTATATCATAGCTGCAAGAACAGCTCAAGGGTACGAGGAATGGAAGGCCAGTGGTGCAGGTGAGCGAGAAAGAATCATCGCTACTTGGAAAAGCAAGAAACTCGAATTGAAGCGTGGCAAGCAGAAATACGGCAAAGAAAGGATGGCCGAGATAGAGTCTCATATTCTCGTCCCGAGTGCAAGTAGGAACCACACCAAGCTGATTAGTGACTTCAGGAATACCAAACATCTCAGCTTTGACGAGCGCAAAGAGCTCGATCGGCGGCGTCAAGCAGCAAAGAAAGAAGAAAAGGAGCGGAAGAGATTGCAGAAGAAGGGCACCATGGCGGGTTATCAACACGTGCCTGGCTATCCTCGATCTGCAGATGACTCCCAGCAGAATCTTGCTCCATCAGCAGATCTACTCGCTGCAAATGATGCAGACTTTGAGGAGGCCATCAAAAGATCGGTGTCACAGACAAGTCGGGGAAACCCGCTGGAGGACAGCGTGATTGAGCGGGCGATTCGTGCGAGCGTGGCGGCGTTAAGAAGCAATCCCGTGCCCATCACTGATGAGAATGAAGAGGAAGCATATCAACGTGCCGTCCAAGCTAGTGTGGAAGAGGCTGAGAGAGCCCGAAGAGAAATGAGTGGTCAGGCAACAGGTGTTGCAGAACTTCCTGTTGATGAACCTAACGAGAAAATCCTGCTAGAAAGAGCATTGACACAAAGTCTGGAAGAGTACCGTCGTGGTGAGCAGCCAATTACGATGGTCGATAACGACTCCGACGATGACACCGAAGATGACGAAGACTTCAAACGAGCCATCGAAGCAAGTCAGCAGTCAGCACCACAGTCCCCTGCTCAGCGCCGACCGGTGCCACCTATCCCTTCGGCACAAGAAACAGGCACTACCTATAACTCCACCGCGGCCAACGCCGACGCCGAGGATCACGAGCTAAGGCAAGCTATTGCAGCATCAATGGCCGAGTCTGGTGGCCAGGCAGGCGATGATGACGACGAGGAGCTGCGGAAGGTGCTCACACTCTCCGAGCAAGAAAATAAGGAGCGAGAAGCGGCGCTTGAGAAGCAGAGGACAGAGGAGGAGATTGTGATGGAGTATATAAAGAAGCAAAGTTTGCTTGAGGAAGAGCACCGTCAGAAGATGCAGCAATGAATAGGCTATGCCCGGATGAAGCGTTCAATGATTTGTTTGATATCCCACATAGTTTTGGTAGCCAAAAATCCAAATGGCGACTGGCCATTTCAGTCATCACTGCGTGTGGTATGCCCATCCTTCTTGATCATGTTGGTTTGGGGCTGTTGAATTTTCTTCTTTTGCACTTGCCAATGTCCATTGACCAAACATTCATGAACTTTTGAAAATGCTGGCGTCCAGATAATTGGGGGTTTGGCCGGCAGCCTCGTGATGGTCCTAGCCTCGCCTAGGTTTCAGAGACGAAATCTTGGCGTTTTCCAACATAGCTAAACCATTTTGGAATTTCTTTGCCAAGGCACAATGCGTCCACCACATCTGTTTTTCATAGTGTTCGACCGCAGTCAACTTTCCTCGACAACCACATATCGCCAAAATGTCTGACAACGGAGAGGTCGAAGTCGAGGTCCCTCAGACCACCGGAGTCCTACCCAAGGATGTTGCCGCCGAAGTTGGCTCAGTGAAGCTGTTCAACAAATGGAGCTATGAGGATGTTGAAATCAGAGATATCTCTTTGACGTATGGAAGGACACTCTAGATGTGGATGGCGAAACGGTCTGACGAGATTACAGCGATTACATCCAAATTCGACAGCCCGTCTACATCTCACACTCCGCCGGTCGATATGCCTCGAAGCGATTCAGAAAAGCACAATGCCCCATCATCGAGCGACTGACAAACTCGCTCATGATGAACGGCCGAAACAACGGCAAGAAGTTGATGGCCATTCGAATTGTCGCACATGCTTTCGAGATCGTACGTTGCACGAAAACGCAATCAGTCGCAACGGCAGAAAAATATTAATTTGGAATCGCACAGATCCACATTCTCACTGACCAAAACCCCATCCAAATCGCCGTCGATGCCATTGTCAACTGCGGCCCCCGAGAAGACAGCACCCGAATTGGTAGCGCTGGTACGGTTCGACGACAAGCCGTCGATGTGTCACCTCTCCGACGAGTCAACCAGGCCATTGCCCTCATCACGATCGGTGCCCGAGAAGCTGCCTTCCGAAATGTCAAGTCTATCGCCGAATGCCTGGCTGAAGAGCTGATCAACGCTGCTAAGGGTTCCTCGAACTCGTATGCTATTAAGAAGAAGGACGAGTTGGAGCGTGTCGCGAAGTCGAACCGATAAGCGGATTATGTGGGCCCGTGGTTGGCTGCGGTTGTTCTAGCATTTCCATGATATACTCTACCGTGACCTGTGGAGTATATCATGCTCATGGCGGATGGTGTGGGTAACATATGATACCAGAGGAAGAGCATGCTCCTTAGCACGAAACGAGCCGTAGATGGCTCGAAGCTACTGATGAACATCTGAGAAGAGAAAATTCATGACTTCCAATTATTCACCTGGTGGAATCTCAAATTGCTGCAAAGTTTATCAGTTTTCATATGGATTGAGGCCTGCGATCTCCATGCCTGCGCACCATGGACAATCGATGACTAACTAGATGAAAGCATTGACCTCACCGCCAGATGAACCTCAACCGCCGCAACATGCCTCGCAACATCATCCGCTCAAATCAAACCTGTCAATCATATGCTTGCGACGCCTTGCAATCAATCATTCCCGGCCTTACTCCCACTGCCCTAACACTCCGAGCCTAGCCTTTTCTGGCTAGCCCTGCCAAATCGGGGATTCATGTATGCACAATCCAGCTTTGAGCATCACGATTGCGCTGGAGCCAAATCACCGCTTCCAAAGTGATGTTCCTTTGCCTTGTCAGGCGCTGGGAATACCTGTGCCTGCCAGAAGATCAGAGCCGAAAGCCGAGGTCCCAACAGCCGAAAAGTGTGGGGAAGCCATGATCCATGCCGTTCATCTTATGAAGGCCAGGAAACCCATAATATGCCAATGTGCTTGAGATATGAAACACAAAGTCCCTACCTCCACGATGACATTCACATAGCGCATCCACACTCACTCATCCATTCAGACAAGAGGAAGCTCACCTCTAGCGATCTGCCATCATGTCAGCAGTGATCTACGTGTCCTACCTCCGCAACAACCCCAGCACAGGTGAAAAGTACACCTTCGATGTAGACTACTACCTCAACACGCACATGCAACTCGTCCAGAAACACTGGTACGCATCGTCCCAATACATCTTCCCTCTCTCCTTCTCATTGCTAAACATGTACTCCAAGGGGACCCCATGGCATGACGAGCTGGAGTGTGGTCCAGTTCGAAGAGAATGACCCCTCAGGCTTGCATGTGCAGGCCATAATGCACTGGGAGAGCAAGGAGGCGTTCGACAAATGCTATGCGCTGGGCATTCCGGAGGTGCACGAGGATGTCAAATATTATACGAATGGGATGCCCGTTCGGTGGGTAGGGACGTGTTTGTTGCAAGGCTGATTAGCTGTGGAGGAGGAGGTGATTCTGCGACTTTGAGCATGATGAGGTGAGTGTGCGGACGCCCAGGATTGTCCGTGGTTGGAAATTTGACTTTGTTGAGTTTCTAGTTTTCAGGTAGCAGCCGATCTCTCCTAAGTGTGCGAGAAAATGTGCAACTATGGTGTTATGAAGTTGCCCATCATGTTTGGGATAGACATCTCGGCAGGACCTTTCCATGACCGGTCTGCACACAAGCATGCGCGGTGCACATTCACTTTCTCCTTGCTGTGACCAGCGTGTAGAGAGATGGCTGTCTTTGCACCGTCGACCGAACGAATCCGATTTCGTAGGTTCTCCCTACCATACCAACCAAAGGAGGTAAGAGCAGTCGTAAAGGGGTTCAAGTCTCTTCTGGGTGAACTGAGTGCGGCGAGGGGCTCGGAGTCCACCTCCAGCGAATGTTGGTGATCGTTTTGCCTAAATGCTTATCCTCTTCGATAAAGCGGCCAGCCTCAGGGCAGGAATATAGAAAGATGAAAAATTGGCCAGTTAGGCAGAGCTTGATCATTTAACCAGGATGTCCAGCTTTGTCCATTGAGGCGGAGCAGGAATGTTCTTTGCATCGCTCGTGGCGAGCCGACCCACGTGCCATGAACTGACCATGAGTGTCGGTCTGACGGGCCATTGTAAGTGCGTACGCAGCCCCGCGGTCTAGACTCACTGTTAGAACTGAGCATACCACGGCTTCGATACAGGTCAGGTCTGGATCACATTGCTCAGGCATATTCTCGGCGTCCTTTTGATTTTGTCTGGTGATTAGAGCAATCTATCTGCAGTGCGTGTACTTGAGTCTATCATGATCAAAATTCGGGTTGCAGCGTTCCCCGGCCGTTTTAGAGGTGTCCACGCAACTCTTAGATCGGAAATATAGTCTCCTTTTCGAGGGGTAGGCAACAGTTCTGGGCACTTGACAAATCATCGCTTCCGTGTCTCTTGTCCCTGATGATCGCCAAATGGGATCTGTACACTACCTGCTTGAAAGCAGAATCTTTATCAGGGGAATGATGAATTCCAGACGTCGTAAGAAGCTTTCCCGTGCAGTGCAAAGGGTCAAGTTCCAGGCCCCATGGAGAAAGTGGATGCCTCCAAACATTCAGCCAATCATACGAGTCTTTTTGACGCCAATGCAGCTGGAGGCTGAACAAGCTTTCCACGATGGCCTTGGCCTGGCTTTGGCCTGGCTTTTGCATCCTTAGCCAAAAGTCCCTTCATCAGGCTTGCTTTGGCCTTGTTTTGCCTCTTTGGATCAACTTGTATCTGCTAAATCGTTTATCCTAACGCTCATCAAATCTTGCTTTTCGTTCTACCGGGCGCTGCTTTCAACAACATTGGAGTGCACGTGGCAATCTGACAGAGTTCTTCTTGGCGAGTCCAGTCGTTCTTCGTATACTTCATCCTTTTGGAACGCACAATTTCCGGATACAGTAGTCGGGCGATATTGGAAAGTTCTGCCTATCGATTTTCGTTCCGGCAAGCCAAAAAGGTGGTGGCTTTCGGAATGGATAGGACTCCATAGACAGCTATCTTAGCTAAGATAAGGGGCAATGGGTGAAAAATTTGACGGGAACTGGAAAATTTGGAAGCATCGTATAGATAGGTCAAGAACATATCCTATTCCCCAAAAGAATGCTTTATCATTGCCATGCCGTTACCCATTTCTCGTTATCATATCATGGTTCAATGAATGATCAAATGTGCCGCCACCCACGGTAGCAGCTTCGTGCTCTTTCCCATGGTCACTACAACCCAACTCAAGTTTTCTCTTGATGTGAGAAAGTGACATCCTCCACACTATCGTCATCCCCCTTTCTCATGAGAACTTCGACGGGGGCACTAAACTTTCTCGGACCAAACACAGCGCTGGCGACGCTGGGATAAATCCTGATGGCGTCCTTGTCTTCACCACTGCTGGGGAGACTCACATCCAACACAGGGAAACCTCCTCTCTCAAACCGTTCTTTGACGTACTCCGTGAGGCCGACGAACCGCACCTCGACTTCATCCCCTGCATACTTCTTCAGCTCGTTGACGAGATCTCGAAGATGTCGCAAGGCCGTGTAGTCAAAATGGTTGACTTTCACAAAGTCGAGCACCACAAGTCTGATTGGTGGCAAAGACGTGATGTCCTGGATTTGAGCCTTCTTGCGAAGGCGAGCCAGACGCTTCTCACCTACAACGGACCAGTTGCGCTCTGCTTCTGTGCCGTTGAGGAAGCTGTACGCTGGTGCATGATGTGTGCGGATGGTGTCCAAGATGGCAGTCTTGATGGCGTATGAATTGGGGAAGAAGAACGAGTCGTTGAAGCGGAAGATTCGGACATCGTTGGGAGTGTTCTGAGGGACGCCACGAGATTCGTCGATCATCTTCTCGAGCTCGGACTGATTCTCGGCTGAATAGGTCTTCACTCTGGCGAATGTCTGGCGCATCATGCAGTAGACGATGTTGAAGCCGACCGCGACTGCCAGGCCGATCTCGTTTGATACGAAAAGCGAGACCCAGAGAGCCAGCATGGAGGAGATGAAATCCGCCAAGGACGTCTTCCAGAAGCTGTAGAATATTCTAGGCGAGGAGATCAGAGGCCACACAGCCGTAATGATGATCGCCGCAAGAGTGGCCTTTGGGATCCAGTAGAGAGTGCCGACGAGCTCGTAGATGGAGATGAGGACCACCGCCATCGTGATGAAGCCAGACAGTGGCGACTTAACCTTGCAAGCGGAGTTGACGGCGGTTCGGGACATGGCTCCACCGACGCCCATGGAGTGGAAGAAGCAGTTGAAGAAGTTGGCGACGCCAAAATAGGCGAGCTCTTGACTCTGATCGGTCACATAGTTGTTTCGAACACCGAATGCACGGGCAATACCGGTGTGCTCCACAGCTGCACCGATGAATAGCGCGACGCTGCGACTTGCAACCTTGCCGATTAGGTCTCCCTTTGGGAATTTGGGGTGCTCCAGACCGTTGGCCTTGACTTTGGCAACTTCAAACAGGAAATTATCCGAGTCACCCCGGGGCTTGTTGACGGCATAGCTGACGCCGGTATAGAGGACGAGGCAGAGGAAAGCTCGAGTGATGGACAAAAGCCAAATGATCTTGTGCTTGTTCGCCCATCTTTTGCCTGCCTGATCCAAAATTGTCAAGAACAAGATACCAGTGAAGCCAATTGCACATGCATAGCCGTTTGCTTCTGGCAGCTTTGTGAGGATGTCATGAATCGAATTAGCAGTTCCGTCTCTGACATCGTTCTCACCCAACAGGGAGTCCATCTGGTTCAGGATGATTGTAATTGCCACGGCGGAAATGAACCCATTCAATATTGGCAGTGACACATATTCGAGGAGGAAGCCCAGCTTCAAAAATCCAATAGCCATGCCGTACACACCCATCATGCATGCCATCGCCGAGGCGATCTCTGAAGGTGTGTACTCGCCTGATAGTGCATCGACCGCATGTGAGGTCAGAAGGCCAATGAGCGACGTTGGGCCAGTAGAGAGATCTGGAGGCAACGTTAGTAATCAAGCCCCAGATCTTGGTACTGGGGAGTCTCGGAAGCCCACCTTTTGTTGTCCCCATGAATGCATAAACTCCGGGTGGAAGCCAACTTGACATCAGTCCATACTCGACTGGTATCTTTGCAATTTTCGCGTAGGAAAGACCTTGGGGAATGAGCATCAACCCGATCGTCAATCCGGCAATGAAATCATTGATGAGCCATCGATAGTTGTAGCGGGGCAACCATCCTATGATGGGGAATTTCTCAAGGGCATAGTGAGCAGAGGCAGACGGCAAAGCCCGTGCCCCTTTGGCGGTAAGCCGGATTGCTCGATTCCAATTGTAGTCAGTCTTGACATCGTTGACTGCTTTGTTCAGGAGATCCATGATGATGTGACCTAAGAATGCTTATCACAGTCGGAGCTGACGATGACCTTGCCGTCAGTAATCACAGACAAAAGTTCTAGGAGATGGGAGAAGAATATCATTAAAATATCGGTCGTGGCGAAATCGGATGCTTTGTAAGGGACCAAAGTAGGATTCCAGAGTCTATGCCTCTGACTTGCAGCCATTGGGCCAATGCACTAAGATAGATCAATTGCCGTGACAAAGCTCAAGCGAGGTAACCTTTTGCTGAATGTGCCTGGCTATGGTGTGCTTGAGCCAATAGGAATCTCGACCGCCCGTACTTCGGTAAAGCCCCAAGCCTTGGAAGGCAGGTGAATTGTCAGGGGTTCCCCGCATTCTTGCTGGATACTATTAACCCCACGGCAAAACGATCGCCCTGGATACGGTGTGCATCCAATGGTTTTGAGCATATGCAGACCACAGACTACCTGAATTTGGGTTGTCCCGCCTTGTGGAAAGGTGGCCATGAACATGCAGTCTGTACGCGAGGCGGAGCAGTGAGACATGCTCAATTGAAGACGAGACGCAGCCATTGTGCTGATGCGGCGCAACAGGTTTTATTGCCATTGCTAAGAGCCACAGGCTCTTTACGCTTGGCTAAAAAGGCGACTGATCTGGAATTGCATGGGCCGGTACAAGGGTAGCCGGATGAAAGAATAAGCAGCTGATCAACGTTTGGCTTGCCCCTTTCAACTGCAGGGAGCCTGCTCGGCAGTTTGATATTTGAGAGTGAGGAATGCAGCCAAAAGTTGAGTTGTGACCTGATTTTGGCTTCCAGCCATGGTAGAGACGATGTGCTTGAGCAGTTGCGGTGGTACCTTTGCTGTAATGCAGCGTTTCTGACCGAGGCAGTATGATGGCCTGGCCCATCAATATACAATATGAGCAAGGATCGATCTAGCGGCGTGGGAGTCTGGGAGACGTATCTCTTCGTAATATGCGAGGATCGATGTTACCGTCGAGGGATCCAGTCGGTCAGAGTGTGGGTGGAAAAGCGCTTCACGGTGGCAATCCTTGGGTCCCTATCATCGCCGGCTAGTGTCAGCTCATTGGTTCAGGGCTATGAGGTGATCAGGATCATGCATCATGTGGAATTAGCGAGCGGTGGTTGCAGCACCTCATTTGATCGGCCCAAAACTCGTCCAGTCTAGAGTCGGAGAAACTTGTAATTCCCGCTAAGATTTGAGACCCAAGTACTCTTTTCTCTGCTCCACAAGAGTATTCTAACGCAAAACTTGGGGGCGAACATTCAAGTTTTGCGGATTCTTCATTCTGCGAGCCGCCCGACGACCAGTATTCCGGTGTCACTAACGATTTTCCACCGGGATTTGGACCTTCTCGCCTTCCAGGAAAGGGACGTACTTCTCAGCATCGAAGCCTTGAGCTTGTCCAGGTTTCAGGACTATGGCCTGTGTTTGCCGACGCAGCCACAACAAAACCCATGACATCTGCTTAGTTCTGTGCTTGCAGAGGCTGAGCGTTGAAGTGCCGTAAGGGGAATGGCCCAGGACGCCGGGTTGCCACTTCGGAAACGGTTGAATGTTGCTAGAGTGAGTGTCACGCAGGATATCGTTCGGCAGTTGGCTGACACTTCTCCTTATCGTCAAGGCCCCTAAGCAATGGCCATTTTGGGACTTTGTAGCCGTACAGTAATGCTTTTGTTTTGCCATTCGTTTAGCCGAGTTCTGTCAGAGACTGCTCATGCCATCAACATCAGCAGTCCCTTCGTCAAGCTCTCCCAGAGCAATTTCTCGAGTTCTTCGAGGGGTTTGATGTTCATATACGCCTGGGCAAGGAAAAGTGTAATTCGAGAGGCTGTGCTTCGCGGCACAAAGCGGCCGTGGTGAATAGTTGACGACAAAGCTGCCTGCAGCGCCTCGAGATCCTGAACATGCTAAATTAATATGCCGTAGGGTCTGCCAAATGCTGTTGCCCGAGTCCATTGCTCATTCGACCTGTGATATTCTCGTTTTGGACACGACAAGGCCGATCCGCGATCATAATTAGCTGCTAGATTTTGTGTTCATTTGGTTGTCAACCTTGGAGTGTCGGCGACTTGAAAGCTGCTAATGTGATATCTGCCACGCCCAGTGCATCAGAGCCATGACATTTTCGCAGGTGATTAGGCATGAGGCGAATGTAAGGAGTGAACCTAGTCCAGGTTTGCGCAAAGACCTCTTCTGGTCCAACCAGACATGCTACGTTGCACGAGTTTGGATTCCTCGTTTCGTGGCATCTAAAAAGCTGACCCGATTCATACTTGGCGATGGATGGTGCCAGGTATTGACTGTCGACCCTCACCGTTGTTTGATGATTCAGCACTTGCCGCCACACTCATCTGCTGGGCGTGAGCACCGACAACGGCGCAACAGACTGAAGAGTTCGCGACAGGCTAATAGATGGCTTGAAAGGTAACAGTGGAAAGCTTTTGATCAATGAAATTGACGGTGTTGAGACGTTGCTAACAGGAAGCAAGACATTCCCAGTCTTGCCGACAGAAAGCCCAAGCCAAAGCACACATCAGTTTGGCGGCCTCAAAACGGCTTCCCTACGGGCAACCGTAGTCGTTGCAATCATCTCAGCCACACTGACTAGCTTCCATGCCAAATACATTTGCAATCACACTTTGAAACGCCATTGCCATATGCGCTCAATCTTTACTATGCAGGGAAGCATGCAAGCCTCGTGCCATTAACCTTCCGGCAGTCAAGATCCCGTCTTGCAGCAGGAACCGGTGTCTCGGGTTGAAATGCACCTTTGCTTCGGATATTCGTTCGCTCAAGCAGTACTACATCCGGCGAGTCCAGCGGAGAAAGCTGTCCGGCTGGTAACTATCTCTCTCCCAAGTATGCAAACTGTCTCAACAGCTCGCTGCCTTTGGTCAAGATGCGGTGCTGGTCGGCTTTGCAAGATGACTCCTTGACCAGTGGAGACTAGTACAAAATTGGAGTAGTCTCTATCGCAACCCCCCTGCTGTCTTGCTGGATGTGGTCGTGAACACCAACAGCAGTGACGACGGTGGTTCGCAGGTCGATTCAATCACAAAGACAGCTTCATTCCGCCACTACCAGGCAAGGTGTATGCAAGTGTCCTTTCTGTCTCTTGTCAATATGTCACTTCAACTAGCACAAGCAGAACACAATGCTATCTGCAACCGACTGATTCGGCCAATCCAGCGAAGAACAAAGAACGAATGCTATGGCATCCAGCATGGGCAAGAACGGATTCATTCCTGTGAAGAACATCATGATCACCGGAACAACAGGTAATGTAGGCGGCGAGATTGTCAGAGGCTTCCAAGATCACAATGCCGCTCACGAAGTGGGCGCCTTCAATATCACCATCCTCACCCGTACCTCTACTTACGCCAAACCGGTGAAGCAATTCCTGAATGACATCCACATTCAAGTGCTCCCAATTGGCGACTACACTGACCGCTCAACCCTGTCCACGCTCATCAAAGAACACAACATCCAAGTCCCAGTTTCTGCAATCGCCTCTTTCTCCACTAACGAACAACCAGCCCTGGTTGACACATGCGTCGCATCAGGGACAGTTCGCCGCTTCTTCCCCTCCGAGTATGGCGTCGACACCTCGAACCGTGCTCTGGTAGAGGAGTATCTGCCTGTGGTCCTCAAGCTCGAAAACATCGCATACCTTCGTCAGATATCAACACAGGCCAATGGACATCTTTCTTGGATAGCGGTCATTACAGGACATTTTTACGACTGGGCTTTGTCTATTCTGCCCAACATGCGGGCGTCAGCACTTTCGACGCCCGGGATGTAGCGTATGAAGACACAAATCTCTCTCAAATTGCACGAGCTGTCGTTTCTCGTCTGGCAAGCTCAAAGAGGTTTGAAGAGAGCATCAACCAATACGTCTGTGTAAATAGCTTCACCACCACCCAAAATCAAGCCACCGACCTAGTCGAAATGTGCACTGGGCGCCAAATGGAGCATGCAACGGCCAAAACAGAAAGGCTGAGTGATATGGCGAGGGAAACCATGAAGGGAAATGACGGGTTGGGAGCGTACAGGGTGAATGAGCCGACATATGAGAAGCAATATGCGCCGTGGAGTGTGGAGAGCATTTGGACTTGTAAATATGGCAGAGAACAGTTCGGTGCGCTAAACCAGTACTCTAAACATCCACCGAGATTATGGAATGGGTGTTTGGGATTGCCGAAAGAAGATCTGGAAGAAACTGTCAAGGGGGTTGTGGAGGAGCTGAGTTCAGAATTGTCATAAACTGCTTGGTACTACGTACATGAAAAGTACGTTCCAAGCCACATCAATTTAGGGACTCCGTGTCCATCAAAATGTTCACAAATGGTAATCTCTTGAAAACGGCCCTGCCATGCACCAACGGCCCCAAATTCGTCCTGCTTGCCTTTGATGCTCTCAGACACAGCATCAATCCCTCCTAGCCTCACCCACAAACTCCAGACTAACAGGCCTCCTCTACCGTCAATACCTAGCACAGGTCCCCCTTCAAAAGTCGGCCGGTGGAGAGGCAGTGCCGCATCAGCTGTAGGCTGATCTGAAAAAGTCCAAAGCTTGCGCATGATAGCTGCAGCGAGGAAGCACTCAGCTGCATAGTACCCAGAGCAGATGCAGCGACCGGTATCAACAAGCGAATGATCCCGCTGTGCGACATCTTTGGCGATAATTCTCTATCTCGTCGTGGTGCGGTCACCATCGACGCGCTCAGGAATGAATTGCTCTCGGCTGTGGTATCTCTGAGGGTTTTAGTGTACACCGCATGGCCAAGATGGACTTGTGATCTTTGTGAGATGAGCGTCTCATTGTGTAAGTTAGTCTTGGTGGTGATGTGGGGATGGCCCAGTACAACGGGAGGTCTCCAGCGCCAGGTTTCTTCGAGGACGCAGCGGACGTGCGGGACTTGCTCAATGCCTTCGTAGACGGAGATGCGATATCTGACAGCTTTCACCCGCACATCCGGAACAACATCTTAGCCTGCATGAATGACCAGATGGAAACAGCACTTGTATGGACGGCGCCCATGACTGGCATGAGGGATGAGTAGGCAGTTTCATCAATGCCTCCATAGAACTCTATCTCCTTTGGTTCTGCAACAACGAGCAGAAGGAAGGCGTCGTCGTCGTACAGCACCGGATGAGCTCCAGCTTTTTCCCTTATCGAATTGCATGTCACGATTAAGAGTCTGCGGTTTCGTGCTTACCACGGTTTGAGCATCAGTGGCAATCTGGGTGTTGGGAGCACATCGACGAGATCCGCCTGGAAGTGTCTCCGGAATCTGCGCCAGACCTGTCTCGTGAACATTGCAGATCACTTGGTCGTCAGCTGCGGAATATCTATGCCGAATGCTTGAGAGCTGAAAGTGCTGTAGGTGTAGCGAAGAATGCGTCTTTATGGCCTCCGGCCTGATACTCGATCATTCGTTTTATGCGCCATCTGGGGACATTCTCATATTCCCCTCGAGTCAGTCGGAGATGAGCTAGGCGGCTAGCGACTACCTAGAGTAGTGATGCGTGTGTAGCTTGTTGGCTGAATAATCATCGTTTGCAATATTCGTGCTCCTCTTGGTGATAGACGTGTCTACAAGTCAAGAGACATAGGATTCTGTCGCATTTAGTAATGTAACCACGTTCCGACAGTCAGGAGCACCAAGGTGTCTCGATCTGCTCTGCCACCAAGGAGGCCGGCTGAAATGAGACGAGTTCATACCCATTTTTCATATGGGCTGCTAAAACTGGTGTTCCCAATGGTTGTGGTGAAAGAGTGGACGTTTTGGAGAGTACAATGTTCTCAACCCTGTTCTTAGGATAGCTGAAGGCTGCAATTCCGCTGGTAGCTGCAGCGATCCATAGTCACAGCTCGGCAAGCAATCCATTGTTGTAACCAATCTATCTACTCTTGTGCAGGCAAAGTAGAGCAAAGCGTCAGTGTGGGTGGACTCACAACGGGAGGAACTTCAAGTGCTCCCTTGCCACGAAAGCTGATGACGAAAAATGTGACATCAAGTCGCGGATATTCGCAAGTATGGCTGGTGATCTACCGCTGCTCAAGGCAGTTCATCGCAGAAGACCAGGACTTGCTCAGCAAAGGGTCATGTCCTCACTACCGGCTGAATTGCAAAGAGCTCTTGGGAGTCTGCGCATGGACATTGCAAGATCGCTTCTGGTATCAGTGTTCATTTGATATTAATATCCGGATCAGACAGCAGCATTCAGAGTTATTTAGAAACTTCTCAAAGAGTCCCAGATTGATGCGGACATCACTTGGGAAAATCGCGGGATTGATAATTGAAGAGTATCAAATGATGTTCGGCAGCTAGCCACACTTGCTGACTGTTCAAATACTCGAGGAGTCATGTAGAACGGAATATCATGGATTCACTGGCCGCGGCTTAGATGTTGACGAACGTAAAGCATGCCGGGATGATTGTATCTGGAGACGATCAACTGGCGGTGGCACTCTCGATGTCCGGTTCTGGTGAATGCCCGTTTCTCATCTGAGCTACTCGGGGAAAACTAAAGAAGGCCACGGCTGGCAGAGTTGCTCTCTTTGGCAACCATTCCACCCCGCCACGACTTGTCCTCATCTTTCTGCAACCATTCTACGTCACGTCGAAAGAAGTTTCTTCCAACAAGAGCCCCTCGTCCCGAGTCCATGTTGGAGGCGTATTCTCCATGAGATAAAGTGTCCCTGCAGCTTGGGGACCCATAATTCATACGTTATTCACTTTGGTACGACGCGAGGCCCTCAACGCTTCAGATCAGTTCAGAATGTTGATGTTTTAGACAGAAGGAAAGTACAAATTCCATATTGTTATTGTTGTCGTACCTGAGCTTGAAAAGCCTTTGATCTCATACTCCTCTTTGCTGATTTCTTTCGTCGCAAGCAACAGACTTTCATATTCCCTCTCTATTTGCTGTTCCTTAGACACTGTAGTCAAGATGGCTGCAAACATCCCTATCTCATCAGTCGCAGCCTTTCGGCAACCCAGTCGACAAGACTCTCTCGACTCGCGAAACGATGTTGTCGTCCAGATGAACCACTACATTGGCATAGACGTTGGAACAGGAAGTGCAAGAGCGTGTATCATCAACGAGAAAGGCGATATCGTCGGTCTGGCGTCCAAGAACATTGGACTATGGCAACCACAAACAGGATACTACGTACGACCGTGTCAAACAACAGCGAAGGGCCGCTACTGACTGACATACCAGGAACAATCAACAACAGATATCTGGCGATGTATCTGTGACAGCGTCAAGCAGGCCGCCACCCAGAACAACATCGATGTAAACTCCATCAAAGGCATTGGTTTCGATGCCACCTGCTCCCTCGCCGTCTTTACCCACGACACTGATGAACCAGTTTCAGTCACCGGCCCCAAATTCAACGAGTCAGGAAATGACCACAATGTTGTGCTGTGGCTTGACCACAGACCTGTGGAAGAGACCAAGAAGATCAATAACACAAAACACAACTTGCTCAGATACGTTGGTGGTACCATGAGCATCGAGATGGAGATTCCAAAGGTGCTATGGCTCAAGAACAACATGCCAAAGGAGCTCTTCGATCGATGCAAATTCTACGATCTGACTGACGCTCTTGAGCATTTGGCTACGGGCAACGAGAAGAGAAGCTTTTGCAGTGTAGTCTGCAAACAGGGCTACGTGCCGGTTGGCGTTGACGGCAGTGTTAAGGGCTGGCAAGAAGACTTCCTGAGAGAAATCGGTCTCGAAGACCTCTGTGAAGACAACTTCAAGCGTCTGGGCGGAGTCAATGGAGTAGTAAGCCTGAATCATGATATGCTACTAGAAGTTGCTAACAGTCGCAGAATGGAGAATACCTTTCAGCGGGAGAACTTGCAGGCACCCTCTGCCAGAAAGCTGCGACAGAACTTGGCCTGCCAGCCGGCATCGCCATTGGTTCGGGGGTCATCGATGCCTACGCAGGATGGATCGGAACAGTCGGCGCCAAAGTCAAGCTTTCCGAAGACCAGCTCGACACTGATATTCCAAACAACGACCAGGCTCAAGCATTCCATCGACTGGCAGCCGTGGCAGGCACATCCACCTGCCACCTGGTTATGTCTAAAGATCCTGTCTTCGTAAACGGTGTCTGGGGTCCATACCGAGATAGCATCATTCCTGGCTTCTGGATGGCTGAAGGCGGTCAGTCTGCCACCGGAGAGCTGCTCAAACACGTCCTCGAAACACATCCTGCATACCAGCAAGCTGTATCCCAAGCCGAATCCTTTAACACCAACATCTACGACTTCCTGAACCAGCATCTCCTTGACATGAAAGAAGCCAAGAATGCACCCTCGCTGGCTCACCTAGGCAAGCACTTCTTCTTCTACGGTGATCTCTTCGGAAATCGATCACCTATCGCCGACCCAACCATGTCCGGCAGCGTTGTTGGTCTCTCGTCAGATAAGAGCATGGATGGCCTAGCAATCTACTACTATGCCACGATGGAATTCATCGCCCTGCAGACCCTCCAGATCATCACCACCATGAACAAGTCCGGCCACCACATTACATCAATCTTCATGTCGGGCTCTCAGTGTCAGAACGAGGTACTGATGTCCTTGATCAGCACCGCTTGTGATATGCCGGTGCTCATCCCAAGATATGTTCACGCGGCCGTGTGTCATGGTGCTGCCATGCTAGGCGCCAAAGCTGCATCGGCAGATGGCAATGGCAAGACGGAAGACTTGTGGAGCATTATGGACAGAATGAGCAAGCCCGGTAAGACAGTGAAGCCCACGCAAACGAAGGGCGTGAAAGAGTTGCTCGAGGTGAAGTACAAGGTGTTCCTCGAGCAATGTGAGCGACAGAGGGAATTTAGGAAGATGGTTGACGAGGTCGTTGAGAAGACAACCTAGGTGTGAACTTCTGCATTGCACCCGTAAGTGACGATTAGGGATAGTAGTGATCGAGCTGCTCAATTACGACAGAATTAGAAGCATCACGACGCCCATTGGGACTGAACCTCGCTGCGCTGCAAGATAGGCTGCCTGTGCTCCGGGACAGGAAACGCTATACACAGATAAAATTTGATAATGACCAAAGGAAAAGGAGAACATCATGACACATCCATTTCCCTCCTTGTCACCCGCCCAAAATTTGCTCTACCATAACTCATCCACCATCTGGAGCCTGAATGGGTAGAAGACTTCCTTTGTCGGCTAAGCATCTGTCACCGTCGTTCATACACTTGTGGCAACCTGTGCTCACCTAGCGCTCATGATTTGTTTTGCCCGCAGTCTGAATCCATGCCATCTCACTCACGGCGCCGAGATATTTCTATTCTTGATCCGATCCATCGCAGCGGTAACGAAAGGGAAGGACCGGAAGACAGGGAGAAAACTCAATTGATCTATTCCTATTTGCAAGTCGATGCTCTCGTGAAACTCTACATTTGGTACCTCCTCATCGACTAGAATCTAGTGCCCGTCATGCGGTCTACTCCATATCGTCGGTCCAGTCATTAGTCGATCACAGGTCTCTTCCCCTTTTGCTCCGCCTTGACAGTATCGGTGCTTTTGACACTTCCATTGCTCACGTTCCTTGTATCCACTACCTCCCGTTTGTCATCGTCTATGACCGTCTCACTGACATCTACACCGGCAATGAGGAGTTCTGAAAGACCTTCAAGGCCTGCTACAAACACACTCAGCAGACTCCCAATGACAAAATGCGAAATTGTCGTGCCGATGTCTAGCCAGCTTCCTTCATCCTTCACCATCCAGAAAAACCTCGTCACCATGTAGTCACCTACTCCCATCACGACCATCGTCAGGGCTGAGCTCTTTAAACCTAGTCTCCTATTCAGGATGCCCAAGGCTGCGCTAATGAGTGCAAAGGGAATGAGCAGCTTCAAGATCAGAAGTGCGCCTTGGGAGAATGGGTCAAAGATCGGGATAAGACGATAGACGGCGTCGAGACTGAAGGAGGAGACGGAGGCGATGTTGCCGGTGCTAAAGAATGCGGATTGAAGTAGGAATAGGAAGATTAGCGAAGTGCGGAAGTCGGAGGTCGTCAACGTCCGTGTCGTTCTGGTTTCGACAAGATTCTGTTTGTTTGGTCGAGGTGAATAGTGAATGAGGTCAGCGTTTGTCCGGGTTGTTGTGGTAATGGCGCTGGCACGAGATTGAGGCTGAGATAACGTGCCATTAGAGGAAGTGGCTGAAGTAGTGTGAAGGTGAATGGCGTGTTCGAGACGGACCCAGATAAGGAGGGTGGTGCAGAAAGTGAAGTAAAAGAGGCCCTCATAGGAGATTGTAAGGAGGATGAATGATGGTGAAAATGTGAGAAAGATAACCACTAAGCGGTGAAGGTAATGATTGTTGGGTGCCAGTCGGTGGACGAACGGTAGGACGAGGGAAGAGATGAGGCATAGCCAGCCAACAACTTGATTGCCGAGAGGAAGACCCTGCTTGGCTTGCAAGGAGTAGATGCTTGAGCGAGTGACCATGACAGTCAAGGCGACCACTCCAATTTGACAACCCATGATGGCTCGAGAAAGCGGATTGACTTCTGGCTCTGCCAGTCCGGACCGTGATTTCGCCGTGATGGTCTGCTCGAATGTAAGGTAAAGTAAGCCGGCTGCGAGCATGAGCAGTCCGCCAAAGCTGACAGTGTCGGCGTTCTCAACTTTGACGACTGGTAATAATGTGAAGGTGCTAAGGGCCAAACAGCCTGCCATCCAGGGGAGCACTATTGCCAGATTTGCTGTCACAAATCCTGTCCCATAAACGATCGGCCAGAGAGCACCGATGGCATAATAGATCGTGAAGATGACGCGGTGAAAATATGACTGCACCAGAGCCTCCAGGACAGCCACAAAAAACACGGACTCTAGACCAAATGCCAAAAGGGACTGTGTGCCAGTGACCCCTCCGAACAGTGATTTTAGACCGGAGATCAAACCATTTCGTCTTGCAAACACCTCTTCCCAGAAAAATACAGGAAAGAGCGCATAAGCATAATAAGTCAAAGGAGACTCGCTGATGATGAACGAAGAGTACAGTAAGACAAGAATCGAAGAGAAAATGACCAGTGACACTGCTGATCTATCAGTGGGTGAGCCTCCGTGGAGCACATGTACATCGACGACGGTCGTGAAGGCGTATGCTACCCAGCCTAGGTAGCCGAGTGTAATAAGCACACGCAAGAAGAACCAATCATATGTTTGAAGATAGCGTAGGCCGTCAAGACCATCTCGGAGAAGATCCTTGGACATGGAGATTGATTTCTGGTATTGGCCCTTGGCGATGGTACTCTCAATCTGCCGAACACGATCGGCCACAGATCTGCCATCACCCGCAAAGGCGTGGAAAGGTTGATACCGTAGCTCCGTCCGTTGCTTGTCGGCTTCTTTGACAGCGTACATTTCAAGAACCTCTCGTGCGTTGGCCAAAGCGGCATACGCCTTCTGCTCGATGGGAGCATCAAGGTAAGAGAGTGGCAGCTCGCCCACGGAATTGACAGGGTAATCCAGACCGACCAGGTGAGCCATGAGGGCTGCAATGTCGGCTTGTGCAACATCATGCCGCTGAACATGCTGTAGACCCCAATCATAAGAGAAGTTGTCGGCGTGGCCAGGAGCAATCTGTCCAGGAGTGGTTATTGGTTTGGCCACCCCGGCACCCCATGTGATCAGGGGGGTCCGTGTGTTGTCGGGATGGCCGTCACCGTGACTGCCCCAATCACTCATGCCATGATCCGCAGTAAACACATATGCTGTCTCATCGTCGGCGTAGAATTCTTGGATGATATCATGTATTTCCTTTACGCCCTGGTCGACGATCTTGATGTTGTGTAAGTACTCTTTCGAATATGGCCTGTAGGCATGGCCTGTGGTGTCAAGGCCGAGAAGATGCAGGAAGAATACGAGCTTGTCCTCTCTCAACATCTTGTCCAGGGTAGCATTGGTCTTGGCCTCTTCGAAGAGCCCTTTGACCCTGTCGAACACCCACGTGTCCAGATAGGTAGCATCCTGCGTGTAGTCTTCGAGATCTGCATCGTAGTAGTCTGCATCCACCCTTCCTGGTACAGCGCCAATCGAGAACATGGGTAGGATATCAGGACTTCCCCAACTCCAGGTATGCCTGCTTCGGTTGAAGACACTGTCAAAGCCCACCGGGTTGAGTTTCCATCCCGTAGCGACCGCCGAGACATCCTCATAGAGACCTGCTATAAGCGCGACATGCCCAGGTCGTGACTCTGTTGGCACTCGGGTATGAGACACACCAAATGTGCCATGTTCGAGGACTCGAGATCGCAGGAAGGGTGCGAGAGGTCGTGGTACGAGGTCTTCCGCAGTCGGGTCTTTCGGGGACGGGTCAGGAAATGACTGGAATGCCTTGTCTGCGCGCAAACCGTCGCCAACGAAGAGGACCAGTCTTTTGGCCGGTGCATCATATCCTTCAACGCCCCATGATCGCATGCCATGGACAATTGGACTGACAAAGTAGATGTCGAAGATCGAGAAGATGTAGACCAGATGGAAGACTACGGCGAGGATGAGGAAGCCACCTCTACCCAGTCTCGCCATTTTTGTTGTGAAGTAGAAGGAGCGACTAAGGTCAGAATCCTGCACACCCTACACTTCATGCGCACATCGTGATCACCGTCAAGGAGTCTACAATATGTGGATTGTTTGATTCCGCATTGAAAGTTGAGGACACATAAGCAAGGCAGGTCCGCCGAAGCCCACTACTTCAGGGGGTCGCCCCGCTAACCAAAATCCCGAGGACCGGACAAAATAGCAACGACAGCAACGGCAGTGACGGCAGCGACGGCAGCAACTTGAGGCAACGTGCAACAAAATCATCAATCATGCAAGTGACTAACTGTATGTATAATCTGCCCTAATAGTCGGTTCATCAATATCATCGTCATCGTCTTCATTGAAAAAGTTCAGCCAAAACTTCAGACCTTCGATGCTCTCTTCTCGGACCAAAGCACCCTTCTCCTCTGCCATCTCTAGTTCTTCATTTGCAATGCCGAGGCTCCAGCCAAACTTCTTTGCAGCGTCTTGTGCTGTCACACCGCAACCATACTGCGTCCAGTCCCATGCAGTATTTTCTGGCGGCGAGGCTCGCAGGGACTCCAGCCATTTCTTGAGTTGTTCAATCGTCCTTTCATCACTGGTATAAGCATATTGGACAGCCAGGAGACCGCTCTTGAACTGTCTGAGTCTGACTGGCAGCTGCAGGCTTGACCACATGGTGGCGGCTTTGTGGAAGTCGGATGGGCTGACAAGCTCCACACCATCTCTGCTGCGGTTGAACGTGGCCCAAAGATCTACCAGACTCATCGTGCCACCTCTCTTTTGAAGCAGTCCTCTGCGCTCGTCTGTCACATATTCTGCCAAGTTTCGAGCGAGTTCGGAAATGTATAGCTTCTCGGAGGTATTGCTGAGCATATCCTTCGTGGCCATCATGCCCGGGTCCGACGCGTCGATGAAGGCTGCGTCAAAGTCTGTTCTGTTGGCATCATCACCAAACTCTCTCGCAATCTTTTGTGCCAAGGCAGATACTTCTTTCTCAAGTGCCATCAGAGATTCAAGATCCTCAAATGCAGCACCGATGACGGTCTCATTGTCTTTTTGGCTCTGCTTTCCAAGTTGTTCTAGCCCAGCAATACCTACGCGGCTTGGCCTTGGAGAGCTCCTACCTTCTAGTCCAGCTGCGGTGGGCGAGCTTGGCTCGCTCCTTCGTACATTGTCGAGTGGCTTTGGAACGGGTGGGGCATTTGTTGCCAGCCATTTCCGTTGCACCATGGCACTTTTCAGGCGATCATAGAAGACTTTGTCTCCTCCAGCACGAAAAGAGAACTTTATGCTTACCGGCTCATCCGAGTCGCTGGCGTGGCTGATCTCAGGAGCTGGAGATGCCGATCCATTAGGCCTGGGGTCTTCAGGTACTGCCGCTTGCTTCGTAGCCGGCAGGCTGGCCCCGCAGATCTCACAGATGACTAGGGATGGATGGTTGTGAAAGGTGCAACGTGGACAAACCAGTGTCTGCGGTTCTGAAGAGAAGCTCTGGCGTCGAGTACTAGAACTATTCGACGGTAGGACGGGCTCTTGCCCCACGATGTCAGACGATCTTGATGTGCCAGCAGCGATAGCTGCCTTCAAGATCACCGCGAAGGGCGGCTTGATACCGCACGTCAAGCATGGCGGAACTGGAAACGATTCTGAAGCCCCGGCTGGATCAAAGTTTGATGGCACGGGATTTGTGAATGTACATATTGGACAGATCCAATTGGCTGTGCTGATTGCCGGCTGGATCAGCGACACCTGGCTGGGCCGGAACGGGCTCGCCGACCGTGATCCGGGAGACGATGAAGACAGCTGCAATCTCTGCACCCCTTGCGATAGTGGCGTGTTTTGCCGAAGTGAGCCAGGTCCTCGTTTTATGGGCTTGGGGTGGAATGTCACCTTGGCAGAAGAGCGCAGAAAGCCGGCAGTGAATTCGTAGCGCTCAACGTCTTTGAGATCAATGGCCAGTGAGTTCTGATTGGGATTCTGGTCGTCGATATAGCAAGCTCGATGAGATGTTAGATAAGCATGACCATTCTGGCAGTCGGCTATCTTGAATTTGCTAGTCCGCAGTGAGCACTTGTACATTCCACACGGTCAGTGGTGGTGCTAACCCTTCGTAAAGCCCAACCGCATTTTGGACGAACAACAACGTTTCATCCGGTTGAAGAATTGGCCGGGAGCCAGAAGTCAATTCTGGCCTTTTGTAAAACATCAATTTTCATGGAGTCATCCGCTGACAGCATGGTACCGAGGATCTACTGCTTCACATCAGTGTGAAGGGAGCAAGCTTGGCATGTCGATGCGATAAACCATGGCGGTCTTTCCATCAGCGCCTTTGGTAACCCAACCAGTTTTTGGGTCTTTGACATGGCCGAGTCACATCGCCAAGCACTTAGCCCAGCAAGGTTATTGCCAAGAAGGACTAGCTGCTTTCGTCTCGCGTGACTTGGGCAGACCTCAACTTCATTCTTCCTCCCCATCACCTTTCTCATCGTGATTCATCCTCGCGCTTTCACAACCGTTGCAATCTTCTGACACCAACGCATTTGCCTTCCTACGCGGCTTCCTACAGACGTCTGTTCTGTCTATTTAGATTCAGAGATTATCACTCTGATCAATTGATTGTCCCGATTCTCACAATGTATTCTGCTAGCGGCCCACCGCCGTGGCAGTCCCACGGTGGCTACGGCCCGCCAAATGGTCATCCTGCTTACATCCCAGTCCCAACTCGTAACCCATACGCCTCATCACTACCACCGCCACCGACATACATCCCACAGCCTCTCAGCCACTCTCCGTCTGCAGCATCACCGCCTCCGACCACGGCCCCATCTCCTGCTTCAGCGAGTGAACGGAGAAAGAAGATAGAATGGCCGCCAGCAGTTCGTGATTATGTCAATAGATGCTTTGCCGTTGAGTATCAGATCCCGGGGATCGAGAAGTCAGAAATGGAAAAAAGACTGCGAGAGGTCATCACAAATGCGGCGCAAAGTAACATGCTGAATACGTACAATTGGGATACCATGCTTCTCCCACAACAGATGATCGCAGAAGATCGAAAGCGTGCCACTCTTGGCCTGCAATCTCTCGCTCCAAATTTTGTTCCTCCTCCACCGCCGCCAGTTCCATTGTCGTTTGTTCCCGGGCCTACAACACCACGATCCTCCAGCTCGGGGACAGAAGTGCTGAGGAAGAGAAAGTCTTCTGAGCTGAGCATAGACGTTGACAATAGCACGCCGACCCAGCCGCCGTGGAGGTCGAAAAAGGGTGGCTCACTCGAGGATCGCATTTCCACTCCGGACAAACGGCAAAAATTCGATACGGGCCCCATGTCAAGTAAGTCCAACACCAGCCTGGAACAACGAAGACGAAGATTTGAGGAGGGTCGCTCCGGTTCGAATTCTCCTCGAAAACACGGCTCGTCGCCGGGCCCCGCAGAGCCACTTGGTCCCGTCGTTGGTCGTTCGCAGAAACTCGAAAAGAACTACTTCCGTCTTACCTCGGCGCCGAATCCTGATGATGTGCGGCCACTGCCAATTTTGCGCCAAACGCTGGATCTCCTGAAGAAGAAGTGGCGACAAGACAACAATTATGGCTACATTTGTGACCAGTTCAAATCTCTCCGCCAAGATCTAACCGTGCAGCACATCAAGAACGAGTTCACCACGAACGTCTACGAGATCCACGCTCGAATAGCACTGGAAAAGGGTGACCTGGGTGAGTATAACCAGTGTCAGACACAGCTCCGAGCGCTGTACCGACAAAATCTGGGAGGTCACCCGACCGAGTTCACGGCATACCGAATCCTCTACTATATTTATACCTGCAACAGAACTGATATGAACGACGTGCTCTCCGAACTAACCCCCGCAGACAAACACTCCAAGGCCATCAAGCATGCGCTTGCTGTCAGATCAGCTCTGGCCCTCGGCAACTATCACCAATTCTTCAAGCTCTACCTCGATCCACCGAACATGGGAGCATACCTCATGGACATGTTTATCGAACGCGAACGCCTCGCGGCTCTCGCCCACATCAGCAAAGCGTATGTCGATCATGGGCCTTCAATCAGCAAGTGGCTAACTTTTGTTCAGGTACAAACCGGCCGTGCGATTACGATTCATCACCGAAGAGCTTGCATTCGAATCCGACGAAGAAGCAGCCCAGTTTATCCTCGACCACGGTGGCAAAGAGCTCCTCGAGGAGAGAGACGACTACGTACGGATGCTCACCGGCAACCGGCTCTTTGAAGATGCGAAGAATGCCGCTTTCAGTTCGGTCGACATCAAAGGACAGATCTAACCTTGACCCTTTGCGTTTCCGAGATACCCTGTAATCTTGCTTTTGCGTTTTCATTTCTTCGGTTCCAGTCAGCGGGATTAGGCACTAGCGCAGGAGGATTTTCGTTGCAGCACCTGATTGAAGTTATTCCTATGTCTGTTCCGGGGTGGTCTTGGCTTGGGGTAGCGTGGGAGTCGGGCGATTCAGTTGGCATCTATCTCCGTCACAAGTTGGGATGGTACCACGATCACAAATAGTCACATACATCACATATGGAGCAGCCCAAGCGGGTGATATCTGATCAAAAAATATCGCTGCCATCCCTATTCATATTCACCTGTTTCCTATTCGTGTGTTTCCTCTCGTCGTACCTTTCTTGAAGTGACCGCCTCAACATGTGCCTTCGCACAAGTCAATAACAGACGCCAAGCTCGTAAAGGCCTAATTCAGTGAATAATGGATCAAAAGACTGAGAGACGAGTTAGGGGAGGAGTGGGTGCGGAAACGGTCATGCAGAGGTTCCAGAGCAGAACAAAGATCACACTGCAACGGCAGACGCTGAGACTCGTCTTTTGTCAGATTACGTAGACAGGCTTTAACAGTGCCGGCATTCAGCCCAACCGGCAAGGCAGAAGTCAGGGAACAAGGAGGTAGATCTCATGACCATGTGTGATTGTGGCCGCCCGATCTCTTCGTGGACTCTAAATTCTGCCTGGACCGAAGCTCACTGGCAGAGCTGAAAAAGCAAATCGCGCGACAAGCGCAAAGCATTTCAGGTACCAAAATCGAACGAACCAATGATTTCTTGCACGCCGCAGTCCACCGCCGGACGCGCAACGAAGCAGGTCGAACTAAGGATTGCACTCGAACCACGACCACTTTTGACGTCCGCTGCTCCTGCTATACCGTACCTTTGCCAATTTCTTGTTGATAACGTCTGCTTGCGCTGACGGGAAGCCATTGAGACTACCCCTAAACCCTGCATATCGTCGACTTGTCTTTTGCGAAGCCGTTGCTCGCCCCGCCTGGCCACGGTGCCATCGTGCGATTGGCGCATCCGCAGCGCACCTTGTCCAAGCGAGCCAGCCCGGTGGGGTCTTGCGGTTCATGCGACAACATGAAGGTATGCAGCAAAGAGCTGGGCTTCCTGACTCCTGGCTCCTGGCTCCTGCATCCTCGAGAACACCGCCTCTAACACAGACTGTCTGCGCAGGCCATCCGACGCTCCCTCAAGAACGAGAAATCTGCCGACCCTCGATCATCTCACCAACCGCGACCCTCCCTACATCAGAAGGCTCCAACAGCCATCATCCCGCCGAAGAAAGTGATCAAAGCCCTCTACGACTACGAACCAACGAACAAGAATGGCGAAGAATTAGCTTTCCACAAGGGCGACTTTTTCCATGTCATATCCCGTGAAGACGACACTGAATGGTACGAGGCTTGCAACCCGCTGATTCCCACCGCCAAAGGACTAGTCCCTGTCGCATTTTTCGAAGTCATTGGAAAGCAACAAAGGCAGAGCGGGCAGTCCATAACCAGCACTCCCGGCCACGACTCCGGCTTCAGCGAGACCGGTCTCTCCACTGCAACAGGCCTCCTAGAGTCGTCCCTGCCCTCCGCCCCTACCAAGACGGGCGCCATGCATTCTCGAGGCCCCTCCACCGCCCGGGCTGGGGCGATGGTGTACGGCATCGTGCTCTACGACTTCAACGCTGAGCGAGCCGACGAACTCGATGCGAAATCTGGTGAAGCCATCATAGTCGTGGCCCAGTCAAATCCCGAATGGTTTGTCGCAAAACCCATCGGTCGACTGGGAGGACCCGGCCTGATACCCGTCTCGTTTGTGCAAATCAAAGACACGATGACTGGTGAGCCAGTGGCGGATCCGCTGGCGGCTGTGAAAGCAGCAGGTGTGCCACGGGTAGAAGAGTGGAAACGGACAGCAGCAGAATACAAGAACAGCAGCATAAGTCTAGGCCAGATAAATACGCCACAGATAGGAAGTGCACAACAGGTAACTCAAAGCATGGATCGGATGAGGTAGGCCATGTTTCCCTTGTCCAACCCCTGCGCAGGACTTTGCTCACACATTCCCAGTCTCCAAAGCCCACCAAAACAACACCGTGCACAACAAGCTCGTAACCAACAGCCTCCTCCCGCCCAACCACCGCAGCAGCAACAACTCCTCGCCCCAATCCAGGCCTCTGTCCCCCGTTACTGCTTCGATAACGACATGTACTGGTACATAATCGAAGCCCAGATGTCCGACGGCCGCTGGTGGGAACTCAGCAGATATTACGCCGACTTTTACGACTTTCAAATCGCCCTCCTCGAGAAGTTCCCCGAAGAAGCAGGAAACCGCGGGAAACAACGTACGCTTCCCTTTATGCCGGGTCCCGTCGCCCACGTCACAGATGCGATTAGCAACGGACGACGGCAGAATTTAGACGAGTATATCAAGAAGATTGTCGAGCAGCCAGACCACATCAGAGAGGACATCCTTGTGAAACAGCTCTTCGCACCAAAGCCCGGACAGGACTATGAGATTGATCCGAGCGCATTGGAGGATGATTACAGGCTCAGCGGGGCTAGTTTGGCGCAAACGCAGAGCCGCCAGTCGTCTGGCGCCGGCTCAATGCAGCAGAGTGCGTATTCGGCTGTGGGAGCACCAGCCTCGATGCGCAGCGGCGGTCATTCAATACGGCCGTCACAAGGTCATGGACACAATGGGACGTCCAATATCCCACCACAACTACACAGCCAATCGTCGAATCTCACACAGAACAGTACAGGGACGGGCTCTTCCGCCACCGGCTTTGGACTTGGCCCCTCCACGAAAATGGCTACGGGCGGCACTCTAAAAGTCAAACTTGAGTTCGACCAAGAGATAATCGTGATCCGTATGCAGGAGGACGAGGACTTCAAAGACCTCAAGGCCAAGGTCAAGAGTCGGTTAAAGATCACGGATCAACCAGACGTGGATATCAAGATGAGTTATCGCGATGATGCGGCAGGGCGGCCGGTGCCATTGACGAACGATGAGGAACTCGCACTCGCGAAGGAGCAGAGGAATTTTAGGATTGTGGTTGAGTATGCATGATCCTACCCAATTTTTACCTGCTGCGGTCGTGTTGGCGAGGGATTGACGTGAACTTGAGCGCAGAGCGATTCAGGACGTGAGCTGAGGGAGGGCTCTGATGTGGAAGTGGAGGTGTGCAAGTGGCGAGCAGTAAGAATGATGGGACAGTATCCGTGGTAAGTAATGCGCGGTTTACATTCGGGACGTGATGGATATACACATACATTTGGCCAGCGAGCTAGCCAAGGGGCAACCTACCTACAAACAGTACGATTTGGCGTGGTGGAGCGGGAAGAAGCCGCCATTCAATGCCGCAATGGTGCAGGACGACGCAATGAAGGAATGTTGGATTGGGATCATGACATTATGCTTCTCCGAGTTGCTGAGACATACAATTGCTGTTGGCAAGGCGCGTGGTGCTAGGGGATATGTTGATTCCTCGAGAGAATGAGAAACGACATAGCAATTGCTACTCTGTGACCAGCTTCTTCGCCTGCCTCGCCATCCCGAAAGCTTACGACTCGTTTACTTCTACGTATGCCTTTCGTCCTTCCCGTCGCCAACCTAGCATTTCAACAATCCAAACATCCTGACGCGCACCGAAGATCCTAGACACAATCCAGACGTCGCAGTAACTGCCAAAGGTAATTGAAAAGCCTGCATTGAGGCATTGTGCCGTATCCTCTCCGTCCATCGTGCATTATCACCGGCCCCCATGTACATCCATCGCCACCCGGCCAGGCCAGGCCAGCCTAACACCTTGCTGTGTTCGAAACGGTGATGTAGTCAACGCCCACTCTGCCTCACTGTTGAGGCCCGCAGAAGAGAAAGGAAAAGAGAGGGGAAACTCTGCCCACTCGTTATATTTAGCTTGACTACAACTCTTCCCTTAGCTACGGCAGCTGCCGGCGCTCCTCTTCGCAAAAGTACATTTGTGCTGCGTGCGATCCCTGCGCGAGAAAAGGGCAGCATTGATATTCGGACGATGACATAATATCGACAAGGCTTTCAGGCAGCAATTTCGACGTGGGTCACCTTCCCCATATTACCCCACATCTGAGTAGCAGAGCGGGTGGCTTCTAATACTTCGCTCCCAAAGCAGAGGCCCGCTGCCCTGATGCCCTAATACTCTGATGGACTTTTCCAAGTGAAATAAAGGCAGAGATCGATTTATCAACATAGCTTCTGCACCCCTTCCCGTGCGCACACCGCGCAAAGGGCAAAGGTCCTCGAAATCCTCGGAGACTGCCATGGCTTGCAGCCGCGACGAAGACGTAGAACAGAAAGTAAAGGTCCATCTTCGATGATAAGACAATAACAAACCTTTCACATTCCGGATCTCAAGCACGGAGACATTTGCTGTTCTACATGAGGAATGCGTTAAACACGCAAACTTGACGTGGCCTCCCATACACTGTTGATGACACAATGCTTGAATTCGGCAAGCTTGGAACGTACGGTAGCATGCTTCAAAACACAGAGATTTTGTTGAAACTGGCAGGTATTACAAAACTGGTGTACAAGCGGAAGCATTTTGCTAATTCCAAGGACCCGGCCCCTTCGTGATCCCCCCCTTCATCTCCCCGTAGATCACGCCCAATGTCTGCATCGTTCGAGTTGAGCTCAGAGCAAGTATTTGTGCGATGGATCGCCCTTGAGCGTGCTCTTGATCACCCACGGCTAGATGAGATTGAGCACCACCCCAATCCACTTTCTGGCCATGAGGTTTTATGATTCAGGAGTTACAGGTGGGGAACAGCAAATCCCGTTTTATCTCCTTGGTTCACTCCAGAGCGCACAGGGTATAATACAGTTGATACATGACTTCCCTTAGTCGACTAATATTTACACTTTACCTTCTCTATTCTTACTGCCCTCATGCAAAGCAAAGCATGTTAAGAGACTTGAACACGTGGTTGCCATGGCGCCCTCCGTGAGCGTCCACATCGGCTCCCCACTCGAGTAGCATCTGCACCATCTTCTTCTCCCAACATATGATGCTGTCTGCAGAACGTGGCCATACTCTCCTCCCCGAACATTGACATCAGCTCCGGCATCCACCAGTATCTACACCGTCTCCTCGTAATCACCTAATGCTGCCTCCAGCGCATGACCACGCACTCCTCGAGCATTGACATCGGCCTTCGCATCAAGCAACGTCCGCACCACCTTTTCGTGACCACCATACGATCCTGCCTGCCATGCGCTGCTCTAATACCCGCATTGAGCAGTAGGTAGCAGGCCTGGGGGCTATGCTAAGTGGGAGTGTCTGGGTGTTGAATTCTGAGACTCCATCGTTGCCGACTGGGCGAGCTGTCAGTGCTAAGTGGGTGTTGGTGATGAGTTTCATGAACCACAAAGGTGGTAGAAGGATGTGAGTGCGTATACCTGGAGTTTCCAAATGCTCATCACTGGACCTGTGTGGCATGAACTCGCCCTGGACGCTGGTCATTGAGCCTGCGTTTCCGCTCGCCATGGCTGGTCGGGTACGGAGATTTCTTAAGTATGAATCTGAGTGCTCAGTGGATTGGTATTGAATTTGCGCAAGTTGGCTGTTGAGAACGGGCCGTGATAGCTTGAGATTGTAGTGCACTCGAACGACATTCGTTTGAGTGGCTGCCATGTCCAAATGGGCTTGTATGGCCTCAACTGGTCCACAGGTACAACATCCTTATAGACCCCTGCTGGCACTCGGAAATCACTCCCGCTTCATGGCACAGAAGCACATTCAACATGCCCGATGAAGTCAAATCCAAGATGCAACTGAAATCGGTGACACCGTCTCAACCTCATAGTGGTGGACAAGCATGAATACGATGCAAGTCGAGTGCGTTAGGCTAGCTTCGGTCGGTGCTGACAGGTATTCCTGTCTAGGCCCACAAGATCACCATTGATGAGCAGGAAGCTCGAACGGAATCGGGCGTTAGGCGCTGTGAAATATCCAGTAATGGTTGGCATAGGTCAGAATGAGAATGCCAGCCACAAGCCCGTCGCAGTGGCGAACACGTCGAAGGGATAAGGTGAACTGTACGAAGCTGTTCAAAAAGATCTTGGGCAAGACATCCTGGTATCCAGACTCAATCTAAGTCGGGAGTTTGGATTCTGACAACATCGCCTCGCTCCGGGCCTGACTCCAAATTGTTCGTTGTCCGCTTGCTGTGATTATGCGTTTCGAAATACGGTCTTCATCTCGTTGCTCAACGGCTCTGCGATGACCGTAGCAACCACGTAGTCAGCATCATGACTAATGCTTAGCCGTCCTTCCTGTCGTGGCGTGAGGCGTGTGAGTTCAAGTGGCTCGTCAAAGGCCGTCCTAAATGGCTGGCAGACAATCTTTACACCAAGACTCGCGGTCTCGGCGCCTCTGGTACCATCGTCAACCAGATCATGATCGAGCTCAACCCTGACGTCTTTGAATCCGATCAGCCCAGCACCCCACGCCTTCCGTGCAGCCTCTTTCGCCGCCCATCTTCCAGCTAACCAAGTACGAATTCGTCGTGCCGAGACTTTGTTGAGCTGTTCCTTCAGCCGTTCTCCTTCGCCAGCATAGTCTCTTTCGCCTGGAGCCCGGCTAGATCTCCCCAAGATGGCATTGGAAAGGTTCCGATGATGCGACGGCGCATCGGTCTGTAGTATGTCATAAAGCGGATAGTTGACTGGCTTGAGTGACATAATTTCTCGCGGATGGAGAATACGTCGTGCGAGGTGAATAATTCGCGTCGGGTTCTGAATTGGATCCCATCGGGCAAGGTGCACAATATCGGTGCCAAGGACGATGGGGAATCCTTTCATTGGCCTTTCATGAACGAGAAATGGCAAACGTATCAAGTGATGGACTGATGCGGAATCAGAGGTCATCAAGTGTCCAAATCTCAAGCGCCATCACCGCACATATCAGTGCTAGGTCACGCCGTACCTGCCAGGCCTCAAGGCATCAATCGCTCCTCAGCCGATACCGTGGCTTGTTGAACCGGAAAAGAGCACTAGGAGAAGTCAACGTGTCAGCAAGCATGGGATCTAGTCCCTGTTGCTACCTCCAAAGCGCTATTGGTGGGATGGGGGAAAACTCTAGCAAAATATACCGTGTTTGGCGAAACCAGCTGCTGGGAGCCACGACCGCACTACTCCGTCAAAAGAGCCGAGAGGGAGGCGCTCAGCAAGTGCCTTTTTACGTTATCCGGAACATGTCAGTCTTCGTATAAAAGCATATGAAGACACATTGGACGTCCTGTCTTATATTTCCACGCCTCTAAGCTACAATTTGTTACAATAAATCGCAAAATGCTTCACATTACCTGCTCCGGCACCCCTTACGAGGCAAGTACGATGATCTCAGTACAAGCACTCGGCGGCTAACAGGGAGAACCAGATTGGCCAGCAACATGGCCAGCAAGCGGCTGCGCTGGTAAAGGGCAGCATCGGCTTCTATGAGGACTTCTTCAAGCGCCGGGCCGGTAAGTCTTGGTCCGAAGCGCAAGAAGCATCCAAGCAGTTCCTGCCATACCTTCAATCCTCATGGCCAGCATATCTCGAGGAGATGCGAGGCATAGCTGACGGCAGTGGTGTTGAGTTTGAGTCAATCCTGGCACTGAACGTTAGAACGGAAATTGGGTTTGGCATGCTCACTGATGGATGCACAGCCTTCGCATGGAAGACCACATCAGGAAGCTTCATTGCGCAGAACTGGGACTGGGAAGGTGAACAAGCGGATAACATCATTTGCGCCAAGATTTCTCAGGATGGGAAGCCCACGATTTACATGATGGGCGAAGCTGGAATCATTGGCAAGATTGGGATGAACAGTGCTGGTGTCGGTGTCACGCTCAACGCCATCAGTGCCAGGGGAGTGGCGTTTGACAAGTTGCCCTGCCATCTGGCTTTGAGAACAGCGCTCGAATGCAGCTCATTGCAGGAGGCCAAGGTCAAGCTGAACAAGGCCGGTGTGGCTTCGGCGTGCCATATCCAGGTCGCTGACTCCGAGACTGGGAACATTGGATTTGAGAACACGTATGCCGACCAAATCGAATTGGAGATGAAGGACGGTATCAACACACATTCGAACCATCTGGTAGTAAGCCATGATGGTGTGGAAGATAAAAGCATGCTGGAGGATTCAGTTTTCCGGTTGGACCGTGTTAGAGAGCTGCTAGGATCCGTGGGCCACGATCCAACCATGCAGAAGCTCCAGGATGTTCTCAAGGACGAGAAGAATTCGCCGTGTGCCATCAATCGATCACCCACAGAGAAGGCGACCATCCAGACTCTTTTCTCGATGGTGATGGACTTGCCGAAACGACACGCAATTGTGAAGATGGGAAGGCCGACCGAAGGGGGAGAAGAATTCGAGCTTTGGCTATAGACGACGCTTGGCCGAAGGGTCTCGTAGTGTAGTCATGCCATTCTTTTGTATCTACATGTCATTTTCTAGCATCACCCCCCCGATGAAAATGCGACTGCCGACTTGGGTGTTCTTAGTGAGCTTGCTTTCCGTCGACCTTGGCTTTCTTGTCTTCTTGCTCAACTTGTTGCAGGAATTCTCTGTAGTGGAGTTAGCAAGCTGTGAAAAGGGTGCGAAGAGGATATCCAGACTGAATAAAGTTCTCCTCATCTTTGCTTCCTGCGTTGATCGGGGGAGTCTTAGCCTCTGGCTTGCTGCCTCCTCTGCCAGCCAGCCATGAGCCACCAAACAGTGCTCCGAGCGTTGCCATGGAGAGCTGTAATCTTGTCAGCTCCATACTTGCGAACTCTTCCTGGTTGGCCCATCTCCACGGGAGCTGCAAGGACGTACGACGTGTGATCCGACCTGTCTGCCGGCGATCGTGTAGGTAGCGACCATGTTGGTGGTTTCAATTGACGATGAGACGAAGGGAGAGAGTCGGGACTGTTCTGGATGGTGTTTGTTCTCTATCAGCGTCTGAGATTCGGCGACAAATCCAAGTCGTTTGCTCAATTCGCTACAGCTTCCTTCTCGCAGGAGCTCTGCACAAAACAAGGCGCTAACCAGAAATGCATTAGAGCGTACTTGCATTATTGGGTTATTTTATCTCCCGTAGCTCATTCCAACACACCCAGCCAACGACGTCAGCCCTCCGAGATATGCACGTGCTCGGAGGCGCGTGCTTTGGAAGCCTACGGGTACCACGACAACTTGATGTTTGACATATTTCCTCTGCTTTCACTGATTTGCATCCTACCGCATTTGCCTGCTCCTTGTGCCTCATCTTCCATATACTGCTATCGTCGTCATGCCACGCGAATCGAAAGATGATGAGCTCAACAAGCTTGTCCCTGAAGGAGCACCAGCATCTGTTACAGAACAACTTCCTCGAGAGAAATTGCCCAAAGACCTTCAAAAGCTGGTCGACAAGGACGATAGCTTCTTCGACGACCTCTACGATGGACAGTACGAATATGCCCACTGCGACTGCAAGGTGCCCCAGCTAAATGTGTTAGACTTGGTGCTACCACCGATAGCTCCGTTCGATATGCTGCCTATGCGAACCGATTAAGGACGATTATGCTCAGCGCCCACAGATATGTCGCGTACACTTCAGACATTGGCGAGTCCTTCCGACCAGTGGCACACCCATATCTGGTGAAGGGTGCATATGCCGTGTCATGGGCATACATCATAGGCGACGTGAGCCACGAAGGGTGGAAAGCGTACAAGAGAAACCAGAAGCTATTGTATCCCGGGAACGATGAGCACAAAAATGCCGCGGCGGATGGAGCGACTGACAAGCAGAGCATGGTGCCGACAGCAGTCAAGATACCTGCGATAGAAGACTGGAAGGCCGTAGCGGCACAGCGGGCAGTCTTTCAAAGCATCGCAAGTATGGGACTGCCGGCGTTCACGATACACAGCATTGTTAAGTATTCGGGGAAGGCGCTGAAGAATGCAAAGAACGTCACAGTGAGAACGTGGATGCCCATTGGAGTAAGTTATCCGCCAGCTTCCAGCCTAGTGAGGAGCCGTACTAACTGGCCGATCCAGCTTGGTCTTGCAGCAGTTCCGGCGTTGCCATACATGTTTGACGAACCTGTCGAGGCAGCTGTGGAGTGGGTATTCTACCAAGGATTTAAAGCAATCGGTGGTGAGAGTGCAGTCAGTCCGAGGCATCCAACAGGCAGGTCGCATGCGCTACAGCAGGAGGCGAAGATCAAAGAGTTATGATGTGGAACTCTCAGCATGGACAAAGTCCATGTACGATCTCTCGACGAGCCTGAGTGCACAGATTCTACTCATTCATATCAACAGGAGCGACGCGCATTTTGGGGCCAATCGATGCCCTGCTACACCATGCTAGATGCTAGACCCAGCTGAATGATCCGCTTTCTGTTCTATCGCATCCTCATTCCTCTTTCAATTTATTACAGCAGCCGGGACATGCCAAACACACTCTTTCTACCGCCTGGCTCGGGATCGGTACCGAAGGGGGCGGACTTACCCGTAGCGGCGAAGCGAACAGCAGGGATGGCGCAGCGACTCTTCCCGTTCCCTCTCGGAAGGCATTCCACCGGCAACGAGACAAAACTTTTAACCAGTTCGTCATACTTTGCAGTCCGTCCTCATCCTTATGAGAATCGCAGGACTCAACACCAGATTCAAGGTCTTCCGCGGCGTCTTCAGTGTTGTACAGGGTGTTGGTTTGATTTTTGTTTCTCCTTTCTCCCATTGTCATTAAACAGCAACACCACCTCTATCACAAGGGCTTCCGCGGATTACGTGTGTGGCGCTGTTGATCGGAAACGATCCATTGCATTGAGACCATGAGTCAACAACACCCACCACAAATATTGAACGATGCACAGACACCAGTGCCGAAAATGCAAGATGCGAAATTGACCACCGATGCCGTCAAGAGTTGGAACACTCAAAATCTCGGTCTGCGAATGGGTGCAGATGCCGCATCAGCCGCTACCGCTTCCCTGCTGGTGGCGCCCATTGTCACCATCATCGATCAGTAAGTTTGCTCTCACCTCATTTCCGACCTCCGAGAACTAAGTCCGACTCTCAGATCGATAGTGCGCAAAGTAGCCTCGACCTCGACCTCAGTCTCGCTCTCGACCACTCTTTTCGCCGCCGCCAGATCCGCCGTCCTTCGTCCACATATCTTCCTCACCTCCCGCCCTTTTCGCCTTATCTTCACCCTTTACTACATCACCTACTTCACTGCAAACACCGTCGACACTCTATCCTCAACAATTGAAAGCAAAAGAGCAGGACATGTCACGTCCGGCCCCACCAAATTTGCGGCCATCAGCGCCGTCAACATGTCCATGTGCGTGTACAAAGACAGTCAATTCGCCAAGATTTTCGGGAATTCCTCTGCGCCGGCCGCGAAGATTCCAAAGCTGAGCTATGCGTTGTTTGCATGCAGGGACAGTCTCACGATCTTCGCATCGTTCAACTTTCCGACCATGATTGCACCCAAACTAGCAGATCTCCCCCCGAGTGTGAAGGACAAGTTTTCGCGCATTCTAAGTACGGAGGCTGGTCGAACGAATACGGCACAGTTTCTGGCGCCAGCAGCAGTACAGGTTTTTAGCACGCCTCTGCATCTTCTAGGGCTTGACTTCTTCAACAGACAAGGGAAACTGGGATTTGGCGAGCGTGCTTCACAGGTCACGAGGAACTGGGCTGGTTCTGCATTTGCCAGAATGGGCCGCATCGTACCTGCATTCGGGTTCGGTGGTGTCGCAAACTCCCAGATGAGAATGAATATGATGCAGAAACTGGAATAGGAAAATGGATGCAACGAGGATTGATGTGTTTCCGTTTGAGCTTGGGAGCATGGCGTTATGAGATAGGTCTGGGCTGATCATCAGCTGTATGATTATATGAAAAGGGCCAGGCAGGCAGTGCAACAGGACCACATCGGCGCACCATAAAAGGAACCTTGGACCATGAGTTATGATGAGATTATGGGAAGCATGGCGAGCATCAATGAGCGCATACACCTGCATACGGAAGATAAAAGTACTAATTTCATATTTGCATCTCATCGTCTCAATCTTGGAGCGTCCACCTAGGCGGCATTAGTTAGAATTCGTGTTCATTGCCCGTTCAGATGGTGGTGCATGTTGTGATGTGGTGGTACGTGTTGTGAGATGGTGGGTATATGTAACGAGATGGTGGTGTATGTGGTGAGATGGTGGCTTCAGCCGCAGCACCCCTGCCGCATGTGCTGCGCATTCAGAGGATCGTCCCGAATGCAGCTTGCGCGGCATTGAACCTACTCAACACCTTCAACCTCCCATTACACCTCTACCTGCCATCTCGAACGTACACAACCCCATAGCGCATCCTGTCCCAGCGCCATCATTCGGATCTTCTCTCCCACGTCACCTGCGACCAGCTAGCCAGCTCCTGGCCTTTCCCGTCGGCAGTCAGCATCCTCTACATTGTTTCAACATCCAGGACACAGTTTACAAAATAAAAAGGACATTATCTACCACTTGATTGACCACATATCGTACCTCTGCTTCACACGCTGCTGCTGAGCAAGCCGACTGTACACTGCCCCCTCCAACCCTCACCCACCATGGCAACGACGCTCTTCGACCTCCTCTCCAATCTCACAAACTGCCTCTTCTGCTTTCCCTCCTCCCCCAACCTAAAAATCAACTCCCGTACCTTCCGTCTGCTCCGCCTCCTTGGTGAAGGCGGCTTCAGCTACGTCTACCTGGTGCAAGACACCTCCACAAGCGCCTTATACGCCTTGAAGAAAATCCGCTGTCCCTTCGGCCAGGAATCCGTCGCACTAGCCCTTAAGGAAGTCGAGGCATATTCATTGTTCAGCGGTGTCCCAGGCGGTGAGTACATAATCCACTCCGTGGACCACCAAGTCAAAGACGAGGGTGGGAAAGTATCAGGCATAGGGGGAGACGCGAACAATGCGCAGCAGAAAACCGTTTATATCCTTTTGCCGTACTATCGGAGGGGAAACCTGCAGGACGAGATCAATGCGAATCTGGTGAACAGGACGCGGTTCAGCGAACGGAGACTGATGAAGATTATGCTGGGGTCTTGCAAGGGGTTACGCGCGATGCACAAGTATCAGATCCCTGGCTCGAATGGAGCCGCGGCGGGCATGAGAGAGCAGGCGGCAGCTGAGGACGCGGATCCCGCAAGAAGGCCGTCGAAAAGAATGACAGCCAGTGCGCAGAGGAGTGCAGATGAGGATGGCGAGCAGGAACAGCCGCTGATGCCGGAGCGTGCGCGCGGCGAAATCACTGCGAGCCAGGCCGGGAAGAGGGCGGGAGAAGCACACTCCTACGCACACCGGGATATCAAGCCTGCGAATATTATGCTTGACGACTCCGACCCTGCTGAGCCGAAGCCGATCTTGATGGATCTTGGATCCATCGCGACGAGTCCAATCCCCATCACGAGTCGAAGTCAGGCTTTGGCAGTGCAGGATACGGCCGCGGAACATAGCACTATGCCTTACCGCGCACCCGAGTTGTTCGACGTCAAGACAGGCAGCGTAATTGACACCAAGGTCGACATCTGGAGTCTCGGGTGCACGATGTATGCATGTTTGATTGGGAAGAGTCCGTTTGAGGCGAGGAGTGATGAGACAGGCGGAAGCTTGTCGATTTGTGTCCTGGGAGGCGACTGGAAGTGGCCAGATGAGAATGCGCCAAAACCGAAGAGGCAGGGAACGATTGTGGACGGGGATGCCAGTGCGGCCGCGGCTGCCGGGCGGAGTGCGGAGAGGAAGTATCCTTGTGATGAGGTGAGGGAGGTGGTCAGAAGGTGTCTAGCCGTTGAGAGTGCTGAGCGGCCGGATGTGGATGAGTTGATTGAGATGATTGAGGATGTGCTGAAGAAATTACCTGAAGGAGATGATGGGTTGGATGACTGATCTCAACCCAACAGAGATTGGCATCTGTTCTAATATTCCGGATTATGAGAATTCGACTGCTTTGGTTGGGGAGCCGTGGCATATCTGAGCTAGGGAACAACCCCCTTTGTGTCTGTGTCGAATAGAATGGCGGCGCTGGCTTACTGTACATCACATCACGATTCAAATTCTGGCGTCGGGCCAAAATTGCTCTATGGCCTCCACTTACAGAATTTCTCTGGCTTTTCTTTATCGAAAAGGAGCATCGAATGCTATGACTGTGTGTCGTGAAATCAAACCATTGCCGACCTCGAGATCATGAGGGAAAGGACCTGCTTCGAGACGGGCAGGATTGCGAGGTGAGGATCGGACTAGCTAAAGGGTGCCTTTCGAACTTGTGCTGGTGTGTATTAAGGCTGTTTTGAGCAGCCGCTGCTCGACTGTCAGACAAAATCAGACAAACAGCCAAGTACAAGCAGCAGACCTTCCTGGAGGAAGCCGAGCACCAGGATATTAAAACGGTTGTTTCTCAGATGAAGTGCACTGGGCATCGGAACGAATTGTTCCTCACGGCAGGAGGCGCTGGCTTGAGAGAGTGCGTTAGGAGTCCAACAGATCTGTGATACTGAATCTTGTGTCGATCTGACATGGGAGAATGTGAGGCTACGTCCCGGACATGCGGAGCTTCCACAGGGACGCCCCCGCCCCATCTTAGCATGCTCGAGAAAATACCAAGTGTTATTTTCTGCATTAACAATCTGTTGAACCGGAGGAAGCCAATCCCTTTCCCATCATACTCTAAACCAACCCTCCGGATGTAAGAAGCGAGCAAATACCCAGTCCCTTCGCTTGAACGAGCACCAAACCACCTCCCATAGTCTATCTTATAGAGCATTCATGGCTTCTTCCACCGTCCCTCCTGGCGCAGGCTTCTGCCCTAGTATGACATAGACCGGATAATAACTGTGCACCTTTCGTTTTCGAACTTCCTGCCGACACTCAGCCAGCAATGTCTCCAATTCGTCCATGCTATATTGCAACAGCTCGGTGAAGATCTTCACAGACAAGCCATAGAGCCCCTCCAGCAAATTCACCATACCGAACAGTCCCGCTTCTTTCAATTTCGGATCTTTCGGCCACGGCCCAACGGGCATCTTAAATTGCTTGCAATGGACATTCACCAGTCCAGCATCGCGCATCTGAGACATCACGAGCTCAGGGTCACACCATCCTCTCAATCCAATTTTGTTCATGCCACGAGTCCATTCCTCCTCCCAGAATTTGAGGCGTGAGTCCGGAGGTATCGTGTTATCATCGCTCCGTCGGTGATAGTCAAATTCCTGACATTCCACCCAGCCGCCTGGGGAGAGATACTCGTATGCTTGAGCAAAGAAGCGAGGCCAAGATCGGAGTGAGAAGTCATTCATGATGCGTGTGTGGATTAGGTCGAAGTTCGAGCTGAACGTCCAATCGTCGTCTGCGTCTGCCACCTCAAATACACAATTCGGAGGCACATAATGGGGCTGAATGGGTGAGAGGTCGATGCCTCTGACGAGTGCGGAAGGATACGCATTTGCCGCATCGACACACCAGATGCCTGTCCCGGTGCCGACATCCAACATCGATAGTGGAGGGGATAGTGGTGCAAAAAAGAGGGTATCTTGGAGACTTAGGCGGATAGCGTGGTACGTGTATTCCATGCGGGAAATCTCCTCGCCATCATTGGGCAGGAGATATTGACCTTGATGGTAGGCGTGATAGGTACGGCCATGTGCCTCTTCGTAAGCAAAGATGCTGGAAGACACGGAGTGAGTAGAGGACTCAACGGCCCAGAAGCCCGAGTCTCCAGCACTCGACGTTGCATCTGTGCTATCGTCGTCCCACCCCTCATCTGCCGTGTCGATGGCGGAGTGGGAGGTACTTTGAGAGAGCGATGCTGTACTGTCGGCACCTGTCGGAAAAGGCCCCTGTTGATGCTCCATTGTGCAGAGGTTAACAGGATGAAAGCTTTGCGTCGGTATTGTTCTCGGTAGAGATGAGTGATTCGTCGCCAAAAGCGTCGGCTGAAGAGATGTCAAGCGATTGGATTGAAGATGGGCTGCATTCAAGCTCGCTCACTTCCCTGGAAGCGAGATGCTTTACTCGAGATAGTAGCAGCCCAGCAGATGAATGAATTTCAGAGTTGTCGTCCCTTGTCCAAACAACTTATCTCAAGCACGTTTCCGCCTGTTGATCAAGACATGTAGAGAAGACTATCGCATGTTTTGAGGTCCGGCCTGGCTGATGGATTTGTGGGAGCACTCCAACGGTGTACATTAGCTTTTTTCATTAGACAAAGACAAATTCCCGTGACGACGCTCATGAAGAGGAGGGGCGAGTTGTAATGATAAGAGAATCTCCTGCTGCAAATAACGCTCTCACGAGAGTCCGCAATGCAGTCAAGGAGGGTAGATATGGCGTTAGGAAACGGGTTAGGGATCGGGCAATGCCACGAGGCACAGGGTTCGACATAGGGAACCCCTACATCTCTTGACCTTGACCTATAACGGGCCACGCGAGCCAAAAGCAACTCCAAGTCGAGAGGTCCCAGCACACAGCCATGCCACCTTTACCCACTTGGCTCTCTTCTTGGCCCCGGAGCTGGCGAACATCCATCTTCGATCGATGGGGTCTTCGGCTGCAGACCCGCGGCATTTGCTCAAATTGATCCCCGCGAGACCAACAAGGGCTTCATCGAATCATGAAGCCGGCAGATGCATTGCCAATTGGAGAATTATGCATCTAACCTGACTCGCAGGAACGGACAGCTCTCGCCGGTGTTCCGCACTCTTCAAGTTGAGCATTAGCTGCATTAGTAGGAGACACGTTGGACAAACGAATTACACGGCCATATGGCACATGTCACCAGCGATGGGTTCCCGCAACTATGACCTCTTTCCATCGCAGAACGTCGACCCCGTCCGTATTTGTCGCCTGAGCCATCATTACGATCTGCGGAAGAAAACATACTTCCCTCGATACATTGTCACACCGCCGTGTTCTCATGGAGCAGCAGCATATGTGACGTAGGGATCATTCCGATATGGCTGAGATACGTATTTTCGATTCAGCCAATCTCAAGCTTGCTGCCATCGCCTTGTTGGCCTTTGCCTTTCTCTACTATGCGGTGACCACTTTATCAGCTTACCGCAAGCTACAGCATATTCGTGGGCCAACACTTGCCGCCTTTTCTCAGCTCTGGATCTTCAATGTGACCGCCAAGGGCGATGTTTATTTGTCAGCAGAAGAGGTGCTTCGCAAATATGGTAGGTCACGATTATCTGGCGAGCGACAGCCTCCACCCTCCAGCCACGCCGAAGCAAGAACCTCGAGGGGTCAGATGCTAACGGAAAGCAAGGATGTCCTGCTCGAATTGGTCCCAACATGATAATTCACGATGACCCGGAGATTGCTCGTTTTATTGCGGCGCCACGGTCTCCCTTCCGCCGGGGCCACTGGTACAGAGGAATGAGACTCGACCCGAGGATAAATAATCTCCTCTCTGAGACGGATGAAAAGCGCCACAGCGAGCTCAGAGCGAAAATGATGCCCGGATACACCATGAAAGAAGTGCCCTCGCTTGAATCCAAAGTGGACGCCCGCATTCTGGACCTGATCAACCTAGTCCAGAAATATGCCTCCAGTCAGACGCCTATGGATTTTGCGGAAAAGGCCCAGTACTTCACGCTTGACTCATTGACCGATGTCGCCTTTGGATACCCCTTCGGGTTTCTCACCCAAGACGAGGACCTCTACAACTACAACAAATCGTCCACTGCGTTTTTCCCAGTTTTGGAGCTCTGCACAAACGTCCCGCTGATTCACGGCATCTTATCCAGCAGACTGGTCCAAGCACTGGCAGGGCCCAAACCGGAAGATAAGGCCGGTCTCGGCGCTATCATTGGTGTTGCACAGAGGGTAGTAGCTGAGCGCTTCGCTGCCGAGAAAGCGGGCGGTGACAGGGACAAGGACATGCTCGATTCCTTCATCAAGCACGGTCTGACTCAACTGGAGGCTGAGTCAGAGTCACTCTTGCAAATCCTGGCGGGCTCCGACAGCACCGCCACGACCATCAGGATGACGTTTTTGCTGCTTCTAACGAACCCAGCTGTGTACGCCAAGCTTCGGTCTGAAATCGATCACGCTATCGCCGCGGGCAACGCCTCCTACCCTGTGATCAAGAACTCCGAAGCTCTGCAGCTGCCCTACCTTCAAGCCGTGATCAAGGAAGGTCTGAGGCTGTGGCAACCGTTGAACGGTATTGTCACGAAAGATGCCCCCAAGGAAGGCGTCACCATCAATGGAGTATACATTCCCGGGGGTACGCAGGTCTGTCTTTCGCAGCACGCGATGATGCGAAGGACCGATCTGTTCGGCCTTGATGCTGACGTGTTCAGGCCGGAGAGGTGGCTAGATAGTGATGAGGCGAGAGTCAAGGAATTGGAGAGGATTTGGGAATTGAGCTTCTCCGCCGGCCGCTTCACATGTTTGGGGAAGGGCATTGCGCTCATGGAATTGAACAAGATGTTCGTTGAGGTATGTATGGTCTCCAGCAGTCATGCATGTGCTAACGATTCTTGTGCAGCTCTTGAGGAGATTCGACTTTGGCCTTGTGAATCCTATCAACACGGTGAAGACACGGTGCCACCAACTCCATGTGCAGAAGGACTTGAACGTGAGAATCTGGGAGAGAGCGTGTTGATGGATGAAAGCCGGGGCATACGGGCAGTTGTTCGCCGAGGAGTTCTTCGCCAACAAGCCGCAGGCACAAACCACCCTGTGGATCCACAGGCTACCACCCATTCGTCGGGTTGTTGGTCATCCCCCAGCATCAACTCACATCTCCACCCCTGATAGCCCTCTCCGTAAACCGGCTGGAGCCCTTCCCTTGTGATGTTCATTGGTCTGCCTCCCATTCCATAGCCCGACCAAAGTGGTAGCCCACATAATCACCACCTGTCTATTCGTCCAGAACCAAGCTGCCAACATATTGCTGCATCCCAAGCCCACCACCGGAGCTGCAAGCCACATCATCCTGCAGCCCTCTTTCGAAATAGTAAACTGAACCGGCCCATGACTGGCCCGTGATTGGCCCGTAATTGGCCCGTGACTGGTTGACTTTGAGTTCCGTCAAAGCTTGAATCCATACATCCATACATCCATACATCTTAGCAAACAAACACGAAGGGCAAGCGAATACTGCATCTCTGGTAAACAGCTCGAAATGTGATGGTGCATGTGATGGTGCAGGTGATGGTATATGTGATGGTGAATGCGATGGTGAGGTTGGTCGGATACACCTTTGACCTCTGACCTCTGCCGTCTCATTGTCAGTCAGCATCTCCATGGAAGTGACAGTTGTTCCAGGCCTTGGCCGTCAGCACTATTGTATAAGGCCCGTCGTTCAACATGTCTGCTGTCAGCACTCTCTCAACGGACTTGTGCCACTTGCACTATTGGAGACGCCGAGGACGGTCAGCCACAAATCGCCATCTATGGCTGGTTCGTTGCTGGTCTCCCCGAGTGGATCCTGAAGTGGAGGAGGCTCATGGCAAGAGGTATATGTATATGAACTTGCCGCCCGGTATCACATCCGGTCTTCCTCCCTGGCGCAATTGGTTAGCCGCGTCTGACTGTTAGCACAGCAGACACAAGCTGTCTGCAGCTGCAGAAATCAGGAGGTTGTCAGTTCAAATCTGACGGGTGGAGTCTTCTTGGTGTGTTTTTGGTGGTGATCATGATTTTGCACCGCTATCTCATTGTGTGGCCTGTTGAGACAAGACAGCGAGTTTCGACTTTTTTTGGTGGCTGCTCGATCGAAATTCGGCCAAGTTGGTGCTTGCACGACACAGTTTGGCAGGTTTGGCGGAACTATTCCCAAAGGGGACAAGCCTTTTTCGACTTCGCCAAACTTTCCCCACAAAAAGTCCGGCCGAACACGGCTGCGATTTCGGGCCGCATGTGCATATACCCGTTGCCATGCGCCGTTCATGAACAATTACACAGTCAGTGGCGTTTCGACTATGATTGTGGCCTTGAATGGTTGATTGTGTGACCCGAGGCTTGCGGAATCTGATATCGCATACAAGATGCTGTGCAGTCTTGCGCAAGTTTGTGTTCACACGAGTTGCCGCATGCCCTATTTACCCCCTTCATTGAAGTCAGCATAGTGGCTCGCAGGATTTCAGGGTTGAGACGGTGCTTGTCAAGGCCGACGACCGGGAATGCTTCACAAGGTCGTGCTTTACCTTGGTCTTGGAGGTGGGAAGTATTATGCTAAGCAGCCAGGTTGTCGTCACGAGATCATGGTCAAAATGTCAGTGGAGACGTCAGCATGAGAGGAGATCTGATTGCCTCGCTTACTCAAAGATTGGGAAAGCAACAATGTATTCAGCCACACGGCGGATGGCCGGGATCCTCATATTTGCTTTCGGGCTGGTGTCTGCTGCACGAATGTACCTGATCTGCCGCAAAAGTAGATACTTGAATCTGGGCGTGATATCCAAAGCTTGCTCAAAGTAGTGAGTACGCCCCCGACCGTCGTTGTAATTGATGTCGGCTGCAGGCTGTCCAGAATGGCGATAAATCCTCTGTCCGTATATGAAAACATTGAACTCTTGATTGGTGCAATAGATCAGCCCTTTTGTCGCTTTGATTAGCCTAGAACCCCAGAACTCCAGGCCGTTGCAGCAAGGGATGGGGCTCGTACGAGTTGAGGGTTGCCTGCAAGGGCACCGAGACGTGTAGACGATCTTCGGAGTAAACCGGACACACCATGTGCTTCCGATGAGAGTGTATGACTACGAATTGAGTAAGACTGCGGATGGCCCGCTGCAGATGTCAAACACGCGAAGATGGCGATCAAGTCTTGCCGGAATGCGGAGGATGTAGGCGTTGTGCCCCTGCGATCAGAGTAACCCCTTTCCTCGTTCGGATAAAATGAGCTGGCCGTTCCTTCAGCGAGTCCCACCAGTAGATCATCTCCCCGGGGCAACCTGTCTGTCTCTAGAGGTGGTCCAATCTAGCAGATCGAGCGTTCTGCACCAGAGGGACACACAGCGGTGCAATACCGAATACGACTTTACTCGCGCCAGACCAGCTAGAACGTTAGACATCGTCTTTGCATTCTCACTTGATCGCGACATGTGATGAAGAAGTCGGATTCATCCCCTAGAAAATGCATCCCGAACCGCTGGAGATAGGGTTATGCTTCTGCCAGTGGAGAGGGGCGTTTCTGCCGAGTTACAAGCGCTACGGATGGATGCCAGATGATCATTCAGGGTGTCAATACCCGATACCGCAGCAGGTGGCTAGTTCGAGGAGCCAATCATGGTGTGACATTTTCACTGCAGAAAGGCGTTGATGTATGAGCCTTTCCAAGGATGGTGAGCATGGCGGGTTCGTGGCATATTCGAACTGCCGTGTCTTGAGGCCATCCTTGCCAGATTCGATCCCCCTATCTCAGAGAGATGGGAGTCTTTCATGCAGAGCAAATCACAAGTGAGAACGACGAATGGAAAAGCCAAGGCCATTGATACGAGTGCCGATAAGGCTTCACACGCCGATCACAAGGCTATCCTGTTGCTCGATTAAATCGAGCAACAACAATGCGATAAGCACTCTAAGTGGCCGGATAGGGTGTGATCTTCACTTTCCTGGCCATCATGTGTCCCCACCTGGACTCGCTAACTTTGATGTCGTGGGCTCCTCCGCAACGACTATCATCAAAGCGGGAGACAAGTTTTCGATGAAACAACGCACGAGTGAGCCCTAAAACAGGGTCCGGAAGAGTTCTCGGTCTGCGACCATCTTCGAATTACGCTGGGACTCCTTTGCCACTTTTAGGGTTACACTGATAGGTGCACTAGACCGTGCCTGGTTTCCATCAGGATGGTGGGAAGCACCATACCCGTGCAGCTCATGAAGTAATGCGATAAGACTAAAGCAGTCCAAGAACCAGGACACCCCATGCCCACGCACACGTCCGCTCGCCCACCCATACCCATGTGGTTGAGTACTCCGCCTCGACCATTACAAAATGGACCGGATATATAGGCGACAAGACGTTCTCTGACCCATTGACTGCCACCCTTGGATCTCAATCGAGAAACCATCGGGTTGTCAATCGTTCGGCTTCCCAGCTCGTACCAACGCATGCTGCAGGGTCGGCCTCGAGCCTCAAGTACCAGCGGTATCCTGTCTCCAGAATGGAGAAGACGGCAGTGTCGCGCTTCCGCCATGCCATGAAGAAGATTGTACATTTCCAGCCGATTGCACTTGTACCATACATCATGCTAACGACAAATTACAGGAAGTCGAGGCTGAACCCGGTCTAACAAACAAGCAACTCTTCCTGACCAACCACGACCTCAAGCCTGTCGAACCCGAGCGACGTCAATGGAGCGCCAGAAACTTTGTTGCCTTCTGGATTGCGGACTCCTTCAACATCAACACATGGATGATAGCAGCGTCGTCCCTGGAAGTGGGCTTATCATGGTGGCAAGCATGGATTTGTGTCTGGGTCGGCTACTCCATTGCTGGTTTCTTCGTCTGCTTGACCGGTCGAATCGGTGCCATGTACCACATCGGATTCCCGGTCGTTAACAGAGCGTCGTTCGGCATCTGGGGTTCGCTCTGGCCCGTGCTGAACAGATCCGTCATGGCGTGTGTCTGGTACGGCGTGCAGTCTTGGATCGGAGGGCAATGCGTCTTTCTCATGATCGTCGCAATTTGGCCCTCCTTCGGACAGCGGGACGACCTCAATGCTCCTCTCGCCATGGGCGCCACCGTCAACTACATGATCTCGTTCATCCTCTTCTGGGTTGGATCGTTGCCATTCATTTGGTTCCCTCCTCACAAGATCAGGCACCTCTTCACCGTCAAGTCGGTCGTTGCGCCAATCGGTGGTATTGCCTTGTTTGCCTGGGCCATTTCTCGAGCTGGCGGAGTTGGGCCCATTGTTCATCAGCCCAGCGAGGCCAAGGGGTCCAAGCTAGCGTGGGGTGTGATTGCTGGAATCATGTCTGCTGTCAGCAACTTTGCGACCCTCATCGTCAACGACCCCGACTTCTCTCGTTTTGCCGATAAGACAAGCGCAGCACTCTGGCCGCAAGGTATCACCATACCCATGGGCTTCGGGTTGACCTCGTTCGTGGGCATCATTGCAGGGTCGGCCTCCGCTGTCATCTTCCCAGAGGTTGGGGCGGTGTGGAACCCCCTCGAACTCTTACGGTTCTTCGCCCAAGGCGGCACGGATGCTGACCAGGGCGTCGGTTCATCCGGCGATCGTGCCGGCGTGTTCTTCATCGCTGCCACGTTTGTCATTGCTCAACTGGGCACAAATATTGCGGCAAACTCCATCTCCGCCGGTACCGATCTGACCGCGCTCATGCCTCGATACATCAACATTCGACGAGGGGGCTACATTTGTGCGGCCATTGGTATTGCGATCTGTCCTTGGCAATTCCTCACATCGGCATCCAACTTCACCACCTACCTCTCTGCCTACTCGGTATTCCTCTCTTCCATCGCTGGTCCCATGATCGCCGATTACTACTTCGTCCGCAAAGGCTACCTGCAGATCCGAGACCTCTACAATGCCGAGTCCCACGGACCGTACTGGGGCATATACGGTATCCAGTGGAGAGGGTACGTTGCATACATTTGTGGTATCTTGATCAACGTGGTGGGCTTCGCTGGCGCCGTCGGTACCCCAGTACCTATCGGAGCAACCTACATCTACAGACTCAACTTCTTCACTGGGTTCATTATCAGCGCCTTGGTCTACTGGGTGCTGGCAGTCATCTTCCCTATGCCCGCCATGAGCCCCACGGGTAAGTGGCTTGAGGTGGGGGATGAGATCAGAAACCCAAGCCTGGTGTATGGAAGTGAGGTTGACGCTCAAGAAGCTATTGCGCGGGTCGGATATGCCACCGAGGAGAGTGCGGAGACTGGAGGCAGTAAAGGGTGGAAGATTGAAAAGAGCTAGATGCGGAGTCGTTCTGATTTCCCATCCTCTGCCCGTCGGTGTTGGATATTTACGAAAAACAGAGAGATACGATCTCATCATGCCTATCCCGTCTGTGTATTGCAAGGAAGGATTGGAAAGGAACGTTACTGCTAATATGTCACTATCTCCTTACCAACTAAGGAGACTGAGGGGCAAGTAGCAGAGCCGGTGCTATTATCGCCGTCGTTGACTGCTCAGTCTTGGCAAAAAGCAAAAGTCATCTGCTCTCGCAGACGAAAAAGCTGAGGAATATATTATCAAATGATCAAACATATCTTCCGCAATCGACCATAGGATGTGTGCCAACTCTGAAGACTTCTCCTTGGATTTTCTCTCGTACTTTTTCTTGTGTACAATTCGCAACTCTACCCAAACCATATAATATGTTCAGGAGTCTCCGCATCCAGTCGATTGTTCGGCAAAGCCAGATAACCTCCCACATTACTTCAGGGAATCGACGCAGCTTTGGCCATGTCTCTGCTTATTCTAGTTTCCCAACAACACTGTATCGATTTCAACTTGGACGAAATTCGAGTCTCTTTGACTATGGCACGAACAAGAGCGGGAATGTTGAAGACCGAGTACTGGTGTCCAGCGATGGGCTAATTTATCCCAAGGTTTATGGGAACGTCCCAAGTCCGTTTCACTCTTCAGGACTGTCCAGCAGATTACCCATGGTTTCTCAGACTCGAATGGACCCATCTTCCTGCCCAACACGCTCCTCATGCAAGACTTGGCGAGAAATGCATTCGACTACTACCGCGAACAAGATGAGACTAGCAAACCAGTGATCCTACGTATCACCAAAGGTATGGCTTGGTCCGCATCTTGTAGCAATAGGACTAACATGGTTTTACAGACACCCAAATTCCGGATCCTCTCATGCTTTTCCACAAAGATCCTTCACAGTTTTCACTCCAGTCCTTCCACCCCATCCAATTAGATGGTATAAGCCTCTCCTGATCGCAAACTTGGCAATATTTGGCAGCTGATTTGGTGTACAGAGTTGAACAGACTGCTCGATGAATTCTATGCAAAGCACGCGACCATTCTTGCTGCAGAAGAGTGGTTTGACGGGCATGACTTCTTTGACGCCGCGGAAGATGCAGATGTGGAACAATGGATGTCCCAAAGGGAGTAAAGACATATTTAGGAGGCCACGGCACACCTTGCATCACTTCTGATACCAAGTTTCTCAATACGCCTCGGCCGAGAAGCATCGCTTCATTCTGCTCGACTTCAATAGATTCCTTCACCTTCTGTCAGATCGCCACAAGATACCCTCTCTCTCCCGGACTTGGCCCAGTCTCTTCCATGGATCGCGCAAGAGGTACGACGTCGATTGCAGAACAACCACGAGAGTTGTGTCAATCCCAGAGCAGCGCGAGGGTCGCAAAGTTGCGGCAGAACCTTTCCCGGCCGCGGGGCTGGTTTCTCGGCGTTGGCGTTGGCCTCTTTTGACCAGGCCAAACCACGGCAAGAGATTGAGCATGGCATTGCTTCTCATCAGGTTCCTCCTTGGCCCTGCGCGGGTTGGCCGCTCATCCTGGGCAGAGCGCCCCAGAGTGATCGTGCCAGAGTGACCACGTGCCGCCACGTCCAGCTAGCTCAGTCTCAATTGGCATCGACTCATGCCAGTATACTCATACCCAAGGATATGGTTTTTGACTAACCGCTTGGAGGGTTCCGGACGACTTGGGCCGGTTTGGTCTACGGGGCGCTCTGGTCTAGGCGTGGTCTTGGAGGGCCTGGTGCCTTGGAGAACTCAAAAAAGCGCTCGCCCTTACTACTTGGCAGTCAAAAAGCTTTATCCTTGGGTATGAGTGACTCGTGAAGAGATTCAGGTGCGAGGTGCGCGTTTCTGTTGCAGTTGGGCGCGCCGAGGCCATGTCCCAAGGGCTTTGCCACCCCCAGGTTCTCAGACCCAACCCCCTTCCCGCGACTTGCAGTTGGCATTGACCTCACAGCTGGAAGCTGTTCTACAATTGTTTCACACAAAGATGTATTATGATCTTGCATTCCCTACCAACTGGTCCGCTTTCCACCCAAGAGGTCTCGCTCCGGAGTATTCAAGTCGCTGTCAGTACCCCGTTGTGTCTCTGATCAAGCGCATACCCATCTCTCTCGATGTTTTCTACCTTGAAATGGCTTAGCTGATTGAGTGAGTCATTGTACTACACCCTCTTGAGGGTAGACTTGTAGGGGACAAGCGTCGGTCAATGTAGCTTCCGATATCTACATCAAGGTTCATGAAGGGGTAAGTTTTGACCTGGCCTCCAGTGAGGTCGTGGCCGATGGTTGGCCACGAGATCACGTGCTTGCAAACCAGTGCCACATCCTCTTTCGAATTTCACAACGCCTGAATTCACAGTGCAAGAGCGCTCTCCATTTGGCGATTGCAGGAGCGCGAACGTCTTGCTGGCTCAGGCGAGCAGTCAGACCGAGGGCATCCCCTTCACGCAGCAGAAAATGCCATAACGATGAGTATTAGCGACACATCAACGAATCATCACCAGCCGGAATACCCTCACTAGCCTCAAATTACGATGGCACCTCTCTAGGTGTGCCAGATCTGTGAGGCGAAGTAATCTGAACAAACCATTACCATTCGCAAGCTAGGCAGAAGTGTGAACGGGCAAGATGGAACAGTGCTTCGCCGCAAATATCACCACCGCTATGGGTTCGCGACGATGAAGCTTTGGATTGAAACATCATTATCATGAGGAGCGAACACACCGATAGCAAATATGCCTCACAGTTCCGGTGTCACCAGTGATATGGCAAAGAGCGAGTCCTGTGAGCCGGCACCTACTTGGAATGGACTGATCCAAGTCTGCCTTGGGTTGGGAAAGCACAAGGATTGTGGAGGTGGGATACGAATACCGGTGGTGTGCAAGATGCACCAAGGCGGAGGCCCCTTGCGGTGGCGACAAGTAGCGAAACAGCTTGTGAAAAATGCACAGTGCGGCTCCTGAGCACAGACAGCGAGAGCGAATTAAGACCAGTGGCTTCACCAATGCGAAAGGTCTACAAGTCCCCATGTCATGCCTCGTTCTCAAAAGGTGCACGGTTCGTGGGACATGCAGGAAGCCATGTATGGTCGTGCGGCACAAGAAGGTGCATGGTTGCAAGCTGAGGGGGGGTGAGTTTGAGCGCTCGCGTCCAGCTGACGTGGTGAGCCACTAATTCCAGTAGCAACGTGCAGCTACTCTGTCCGAGGCGTCACAAGTCAGCTCAGACAGCCGGCAATGGGCCCAGCGGCGGGAGTACAGAGCGACTACCAGAGCTAGATCTCAATTCTACGCGTGGACAACAAGGAGACGCCTTGTGTGACAGAGCGGCCTGTCTTACGATAGTCTCCATGCTCACAAGGCCTGGTGGCTTTCGAGCGTGGAGAGGTGCACACGGTGGCGCGCATCTGTCCGACGGGCATGGAGCTAGCGGCAGTCGAAGGCATGCTCGACGAGATCCACGATTCTCTCCCTGTCGGCCGTGATCAGAATGCATACACTCTGGGCAGAATAGGCAACCACCTTGTGGTGGTAGCTGTCATGCCCAAGGCCGGGTCCAGCCCAGCCTCCGCAGTGGCTATCCAGCTACAAAACAATTTCTCCTCGATTCGATTTAGTCTGCTGGTGGGCATTGGAGGAGGTGTACCTGGCGACGTCGATGTGCGCTTGGGCGATGTAGTCGTGAGCCAGCCAACGGACACTTTTAGCGGAGTGGTGCAGTACGACATGGGGAAGAGACTGGTGAACGGGCAGCTCCACAGAACAGGATCATTGAATGAACCACCTGAAGTGTTAAGCGCCAATGTACGCAAACTTGAAGGTCGGCACCAACGAGAAGGCAACAAGCTGTCCGCCTTTTTGTCAGAGATGATACGAAAATATCAAAGATGCGGGCGGCATATTCATTTCCTGCTGCGGCAAATGACGATCTCTTCCTCACATCCTACCCACATCAGACTGGCAACACCTGCGACGGGTGCGATCGACAGAAAACCGTATTACGTTCGCCGCGGCCAAGCAGTGAACCATGTATACATTATGGTACCATTGGATCGGCAAACATCGTTGTGAATGATGCAGTATTACGAGACGAACTCAAGCGAGATATGAACATCTTGTGCGTGGAGACGGAAGCAGCTGGCCTGATGAACAACTTTCCGTGTCTTGTCATTCGAGGCATCTGTGACTATGCAGACTCACACAAGAACAGCAAATGGCAGCCATATGCGGCGGCGATGGCAGCGGCGTACATGAAAGAGCTGCTATTGATGATACCTGTGCATCAGGTGGAGCAAGCACAGCGTGCTGTCAGCTCTGATGCCAACAATGATGAGATACCACTCTCATGGGCTGCAGGGAATGGGCATGATACAACCATCAAGATCCTACTTAAGAGCGGAGCGGATCCAGACTCCAAAGACAACAATCACAAGACACCACTCTCATGGGCAGAAGGGAATGGGCATGATGCAACAGTCAAGATGTTGCTGGAGAGCGGAGCGGATCTAGACTCCAAAGACAGCAATCACAAGACACCACTGTCATGGGCAGCAGGGAATGGGCATGATGCAACAGTCAAGCTTCTGCTTGAGTGGGGACCGAATCTAGACTCCAAAGACAACAAAGACAGGACACCACTCTCGTGGGCCGCATGGAATAGGCGGGCACAAATTGAGAAACATGCCGACCAAAGAAAAGACATACATGGGAGCGGCTGAGATTGCATACTTGATCGATCTTGATTTAGGGTGTACACAATGTCTCCAGCTAGCGGAAGGTCATCGCCTTTCCTGGACCTCATGAGAACAGTGCTCTATGATCCATCATCAATGGTGAATGTAAGGTCTTCCACCCAAATTCTGTCATGAAGCATGTGCTGGGGGATTGTAGTGTGAACAGTTAGATGCATCTCCTTGACTCATGCCCTGCAACCCAGATTCTGAGATTGGGCAAAGCTTTGTTAAAGAGATCTTTCTCCCCATTGCCTACTCAGAATGGACGCCAACCATGGAGACCACCCTGATCTACGTGATCGTTATCAGCACCATCTTCGGCGGTCTCTGCGCCATTCGAATTTTGTCAGTCTTGAGACGGAACTCTGCTATGCGTTATTTTACTCCGGAACTTCGTGTATCCAGATCTTTCGCGCCGGGTTCCTATCCTCAGGTCACTCACACCTGCCCGAGCGCTTCTCATCATTCTCTACCTTGGCAACACAAGGAGAGTAAAATCTGTGCCTGACTCATCCGGCGGTTCACCTCTGTCCACATATCAGGTGACTCATTTTGTCCAGCTTTTGCTTCGCGTTGTCAAGCCAGCAGTAGAGTGCGCTATTTTTCTCATTGGACATGTTCATCACCCACATCGCTTCTGGCGTCATGTGAGGTGGAGTGAAAGGGTGAGCATCAACCCTCGAGCCAAAGAGGAAGTGGTGAGATGAGGGGGGAGCGGAATTCCCTCCCAGCGGACAACTGCTCTGGGCCAACTGTGCGCGTGGCCAGCTTCAAACCAACTTGATTTCAAAGCAGGCCTTGCAAACGTAATTCTGCCTGAAAATATATAAAGCATGCCATCCAAGCGGCGGCGGGTGGGGAGGTGGGCGTCTGTCCTGGCGTCTGTCCGGGATGGTTGGTCTCTGGGTGATTTCTGCGTAGAGCTACAAGATAATACAACGCTGCTGGCAATTCTCGAGGTTGTTCATGCTCCAGAGCGTGTCGGGGTGCTCGGCCCCCAGCACCCTGGTCTGCAGCTCGAGCGTCTGCCGGTACAGCGCCTCGGCCTGCGCGTGCTTCCCCTGCC